>VUQH01008488.1:3503-15041 GCA_015106775.1 Etroplus canarensis
ATTGGTGTGTGTGTGTGTGTGTGTGTGTGTGTGTGTGTGTGTGTGTGTGTGTGTGTGTGTGTGTGTGTGTGGAGCCGTAATGGCCGCCGCCCGGCTCAGTTGCAGCGTTTGTTTTGCCCAGCTGGCTCGTCCCTCCGGTGGGCGGGGCCGCTGCGGAGCGAGAGTCACATGACCCGCGCGGAGCCAAGCTGACCAATTCCAATATGGTGGCCAGCTTGGCAGGTCTACGGTTCCTGTTGATGATATTGTTGTTCTGCGGGATTAGGTACGGCGCCTGCAGCCAGGAAGCCCCGCAGGTTCTGGGGCTGCGACTGGAAGACCCAGAGGGTCTGGTGTGCATGAAGGATCGGATCATCTCGGCGCCAGAAGGAGCCACGTTCAGGCTCCGTCTCTTCGGGTCTAATCTGAATGGAAGCTGGCCGTGGGTGGCGTTCGCGGGGGAACCCGCTGCGGCGGCCGGGGCCGTCGGCGACGCGCCGGACCCCTGCGAGCAGGAGACCGTTCGCAAGGAGTCCGCGTTCAACGCGACCGCGTTCGTGCCCGACGAGGCGCACGGCGGGCTGCTGACGGTGGAGGTTCGGCGGAGGAGCATCTCCGGGGGAGCGGCCGACAGCGAGCGGACCCACTACCACCTGTGCGTGCTGAGCGGAGGGAAATGGGCGTCCGCGGGGCCGGACAGACTGCGGGTCAACACCGACGACGGTCTGCCCGCGGACTACATCCCGCCGTGGGGTCTGGCCGTGCTGATCGTGCTGCTGCTGCTGGTCTGCGCGCTGCTGAGGACGGTGAACCTGAGCCTGCTGTGGCTGGACCCGGTGGAACTTTACGTCCTCCACAGCTGCGGGTCCGAGGAGGAGAAACGAGCCGCCAAACGCCTGGAGCCGATCCGGAGGAGAGGGAACTTCATGGTGAGTTTGGGAACGAGCAAGAGAGGTGATCTCCTGCCTCTCCCCCTCATGCCAACGTGTGTCTTTTCCATCCCAGGCGTGCTCTCTGTTGTTCCTGTGCGCGCTGGGCCACTCGGCGCTCGGCGTGCTGCTGTACCGGGCGCTGGGCTCCATCGCCTCCGCCGCGTTCACCAGCGGGATCCTCATCTTCCTCCTGGCTGAGCTGGCTCCCCACATCCTGTGCTCCGGATATGGCTTCCAGCTGGCCCCCGCTCTGACCTGGCTGGCCCAGGTCTGCATGGTGCTCACCTGTCCCCTGTCCTGCCCTCTGGGCCTGATTCTGGACCTGGGGCTGAGGAGGGACATCAGTACGTGCGGGATAAGGGAGAGGGCCATGGAGATGATCCGAACAAGCGTCAACGACCCTTACAGGTAAAAACAAAAATATTAGAGCAGGGGCGTCAAACACACGGCTGGAGGGCCGCGACTGGCCCCCCTCAGAGGGTCCTGTCCGGCCGCAGTTTTGAAGCCTTCGTACTCACGGCCTGGCGCACTAAAGCAAAGTAAGACGCACCTTCGGCTGCTCCCTTGTATTCGCCCAGCAGATTAATCCGCATTGGTCACTTGGTATAGGTTTTTTACACCGGATGCCCTTCCTGACACAACCCTTCCTGGTGAGAGGGACTTGTTTTTTCGTTTTAACCCTCGTGCTGCCAGCTATACGACCAGCTAGACGACCGGCAGTGAATGAAAACACCAGAAGTGATCAATATATAGACGACCGAAACTCATCTGGGACATCAATATATTGAGGTTTAAAGGGACATTTTCCGCGATCAGACAGAACATTTCAGTTTTTAAACTACAGGGCGAACTTTTCCGATGCTACACGGTTGCAGTATTATTAAAGCTCAGTGAAGTTTTTACTTATTAAAGTTTAATCCCGGAGAGTCCCGCTGACGGGTTCCTGTGAGTTACAGCCGCAGCATTTCTTCGTGGCGCAGGAAAAACTCAGTCCATTCTGTTGTTCAAATTGTCCTTCTTGTTCTTAAGACGTCTCAGGGATTAAAATGAGTTGGACACCTCCAACTTGGAGACACAGAGGACTCTTACATGTGGGCTGAGTGCTGAAAGTTAGACCAGCGGTTACCAAGCAGTCTGTGGGGGGGGGGGAAGTATCCGTAAACTACAGTTGCAGGTGCCACTTTATTAGAAACAGGTGTACCTAATAAAGTGGCTGTTGAGGAGGGTATCAAAGGACAGATCTGCAACTGACTGGCCACTTTATTAGGTACGCTTTTTTTGGCGACAGTATCATAACTAATGCGAAAACTGTAAGACATACACCTGACAAAAGTACTAGTCTAACTGCCGAGCGGGTCAGTCCAGTGTCTCTACTGCAAACGGTGTGGGAGGAGATACGTTCAGAGGAGTGATAATAATAATAATAGTGTTTTAACCAGGAGTAAACACAACTAGTAAACAAAGCTAGAGAAAGAAATGGATAATATACACGGCGTTGCAGTATGTGTGCTCCACCACACTCTACACTGCCTAATTCGTTTTATTTTACTGATTATGATACATTTAGGACCACAGTCTAGTTCTGCTTTTAACGTTTTATGATCACATCAGGCCTACTGATGTACAGACACGCTCGAGCGTTCCAGACTGCTCTGGCTCACTTTTGATGTTGTATTGAAATGTTTGACACATACAGAAGCTTTGATTCATGATTAATCCCCAGCGCACAGTTTAACAGAAGCATTTGGTGTGATTTTTAACCAGCGTGCTCTTGTGCCTTTCACTTAACTCACGACTGACAGGAAAACTGATCACAGAGGCTTGAAACGTGATTTGGAATTAGTCTGAAAGACTTGACTTTTTGGGGACTTGTCTTTGGCTAGCCCTCTAAATACTTGGGAACCAACTTGGATATGGACTTGAGATTATTCTGAGATTGGAAAGGGGCTTGGCCTAACCCTTGAAACATATGGAACTTGACCCAGAATAACACTTGCTACTTGACTTAGATTTCCCTTGAGAGACTTGAGACCTGACCTTGACATGACCTAAAAGACTTGAGATTATTTTCAGAACTTGGCTTAAGACTCACTTTTTAAAGACTTCACATTTGACCTGGAATAGCCTTCTAAACATTTGGAACATAACCTGGCCTGACTCTCTACACACACTTGAAGCTTGAACCAGATTATTCTTAAGACTTGGACTTTTTCCACAAAAACTTGACATTTTGGAACTTGTCTTTGGCTAGTTCTCTAAATACTTGACAATCAACTTGGATATGGTGCAAAAGACTTGAGATTATTCTGAACATAAAAAATGGCTTGGTCTAACCCTCTAAATGGGACTTGCCCATGAAAGACTTGAGATTTGACCCAGGCTTGAAAGTTTCTGAGACTTGATTTGGACTTGCTTTTTAAATACTTCATATTTGACCTGGAATAGCTCCTTCGGCTGCTCCCTTGCATTCTCCACAAGGGGTCGTCACAGTGGATTAGTCCGCAAGGGCCGCATACAGAAAAATATATGAAGGACGGGGCCGCTCACTAGTTACTGCCTCACTTCTAATGCATTAATGTTCGATCAGATGCAGGTAAATTAAGTTTGAACACGTTTGAAGAAAAAAAGCCTCCATCACAGCTCGTCATTAATGGATTTTCATTTTATTTTTTTTACCAAAAGGTTGGCAGGTCAATCTCTCAATGGCAGCCTCAGCTCCTTCTTAGGATGGTGCTCCCTCTTCATAGTCCTGTATGAAGACAGAGACAAGAAGAGAAATGGGGGATGTGGCTTTTTCAAGCGTGTTGCGCAAATAAATTAATGGGCTTCTTAACCCATCAACTAATGTTTGTTACAAATTGTCATCAACTTTTTGTAACTGGGCTCAACACTTGAAAACTGTATATTTTTAACTCACCTGTGATGGGAAGTGTTGTGCTCAGTGGGAGCAGTGATGCTGTGCTTTGGTCTGAAGAATAGCTGGTAGGTCAGGAGTAAGTTTGGTGGTTGAGATGTGAAGGACATCACAGAGTTGGCTTTCGGTCATTCCACTTCTCATTCTGGTTTTGATCAGAGTTAACGGAGAGAATGTCTGCTCTGCTATGTCGACCCGAACAGACTCGTTCTTTCTGCGTGGCGTCTCACCAGAGGAAACTTGGCCTGTACCAAGTTGCGGTAGAAGTCAGGTAGGGAGAGATGCTGATGTTGATTCTTTAGAGAATCGTCACACTGCGTTTCCATCAGTTCTAATTGCAGACTCTCTTCCACTTCTTCTGCATCCATCAAACATGGAGCCACGGACAGCGTGTTTTCCTTCATCGTCAAAGAGGAAGGCTTGAAAATCCCTGCGATAGACCCCTCATGTTGACAGTTTTCACAACTGTGTTCACCACATCGCCAGGCTGGACTGTCTTGGCACAGAGGGCTTCCTGGCGGGTGATGTGGTGCATTTTGACGGCCTTACCTCTGCTCTCTCGCACCTTGGCGTGCGCCAAAGAAGCCATTCCTTTGCGCTCGCCCATCATTGCTGGAACCCCGTCCGCTGTAACTCTACACAGCTTGTCCCATTTAAGTCTCATCTGGTCAATTGCATCTGACACAGCTTTAAAAATGTCCCTACCAGTTGTTGTCCCCTTTAGACTCCTGAGATGAAGCAATTCTTCAGTAACACAAAAATTATTGACTCCCATCGACATAAATTGGCAGCTGTGTGGTGTCTGTGGCATCTGCGCTCTTATCACGCACAATCGAGTAAAAATCAAAAGCACACGCTTTACCCAACACTTGATGTTTTAAGTTAGCCGATAAAGTCTTTTAATATGCCGCAAAGCTGTACTTCTTGACATGCTAACATTGTTGAAATCCTGCATTTTCTCCGGGTACATTATTCCCATGACTTTATGAAGTCACCATCTGAGACAGGTTTCCCATGTAGAGCAATGAAGTGAGCTTCTTCATAACCGGCTATTGTGGCGTTTTCTTGAGTTTTGTTAGCACAGGAAAAGTACTGTTGCTGGGCTAGCAGGCTAGCTGTCATTTGTTTCACCTTCTCTTCTCGCGCGGCGCCAGTGTAGGACGTGAAGATCTGATGTTGTGTTTTGTGACGTCGTCGTACATTGTACTCTTTCATCACGTTGCAAATCAAACAAGCGCATTTCCCCTCGGTTTCTGCGAAGAAATATTCGTTTGTCCACGGAGTCGGAATTTTTCTGCACTCTCTTGCGATCGTACGTCTCTTCGGTTCCGCCATTTCTGGTGACCCTGAGCAAATTTTTTCGGTGATTGCTCGCTTTGGGGAGACGCTGCTTTGTTCAAGACAGTAGCTCCACCTGTTGTTAAAACTAAGAAGCACAATACAGTTAAGCGCTTATATTATGTGCGGGACATAATCCATTATATTTTTAGACTTTGATGCGGGCCGTAGTTTGGACACCTCTGCTCTAATCGCTTGGGGCTTGAACCAGATTAAGTTTCGAGCCTTGGACTTGTTGCAGAAAAACTTGACTTTTTGATCCGTCTTTGACTAGCCCTCCAAAAACTTAAGATTTCAGGTGAACTTAAAGGGATTTGAAACATGTCTTAACTAAATCCTGTTAACACCTTAGACTTGACCCAGATTAAGTCTTGAGACCTGACTTGTACTTGCCCTGAAGACTTTACTTGAACTTGATCTAGAGGTCTTTTTTTTTAGTTCAGTCCAAATTGCATATTCAAGGATGTGAGACTTGACTGTGATTTGGTCCTCGATTGTTGACTTGATGCTGACTCAGTGATCCTTGTCCCTGTGTGCAGTGAGTTTGTAAAGGAGGAGTTCAGCCGCGGGACGCTGCGCATTAAGACGGTGGAGGACATCCTGACCCCGCTGAAGGACTGCTTCATGCTGCCCAGCTCGGCCGTCCTCGACTTCTCCACCATGTCTGAGATCATGCAGAGCGGATACACCCGGGTGCCCATTTACGAGGAGGAGAGGTGGGATCAGCGGCACGACACTCGCACACTACAGCACCACAACCTGGATCAGCTGCATTCATAAGCAGTGTTAAATTAGACTTTTTAGGACTGCTTTGATCACATTTAAAACCTTATATGTACTAATTTTAAAATACTTTTCAACATTTTAAACATGTGTTCAATTTTTTGGAACACCCAAAGCAGCAAATCAGAAAGTCTTGCCAGATTTGAGACTTTAATAGCTGCTCTTTTGCATATTTGTATGTGATTAGCCGCTGGACAGCGCCATTTGTTTGTTTCGGTTTGTTTCAGTTTGTTTCACGCGCTGATGACTTGTGCACATGGGTGTTTGCACATTGGGGGGCGCTGCAAGGAGAGAGTCCAAAGAGCTGCAGACTAATTTTCTCTTGGTGTATTTGTAAACCAGCTATTTGGCTACCTTTCAGCAACTTACTGGAATAATTTTTATAATTTATCCAACAGGAAAAAGAAAACAATCTAAACACACTCATTTCATAATTTTTAGATCCAGTGTAATTTTGAAGACTTTTGTTTGTTTGCTCGTTTTCCTCTTCACATGACTAAGAAGCGGTGAGTCTGACAAAGAGTTAGGGGATGCTTTTTATGAACTGCCTGAAAACTTCTTACCTTAAGTTATATAGTGTAATTTGATCTAGTGTACATACAGTGCTGTGCAAAAGTCCCAGGCACCTCTCGTTTCTGTGTTTTGTTTTCAAAGAGCCAGATGTTCTTCACATGGTCTTGAGTAGTAGTTCTCTAGGTTTTCTGAAGGTGATTCAGTGCTTTTTTTTGGAAATTGGTTGTTTCTTTCCCTCATTTTCAATTCAGTGACACTGGCATGATGTGCAGTTCAATTCAGTTTTATTTATATAGCACCAATTCACAACAAAAGTCGCCTCAAGGTGCTTTACACAGTACAGGACCTGAAAGGTGCATCTGACCCTTCAGTTGATCCATCTGCTTTTTGCTGAAGCCTTGTCAGAAATGGTCTCAGTGGAAGGGTAGCTGTCAAGGAGCCATTCTAAAGGAAGGGGAACAAAGAGAGATGGCTGAGATATGCCACATTTCACACTGGATTTAAAATCTGTGGGGACAGGTCTTATGGAATGATGAATGGACCTCAACATTATTGAAGCAGCGTGGGATCATCTTGACAAAAGGCAGCCATCATTTCAAAGCTCCTCTTTGAAATGTCCTTCAAGAAGCCTGGAGAACTATCCCTGAAGACTATTGAAAGAAATGACAGAAAGCTTAGCTAAGAGAGTGGAAGGTTGAAGAGTAAAATACTGGCTTTAAAGCTTGTTAGAATGTTGCACTCACTGTACCGTGTTTCTATTTTATCTTTGCATGTTTCAGTGAATCGCTGCACCTATTTTCCATTTTCCCAGAAAAATATAAAGAAATGAGGGGTGCTTGACACTTTCGCACAGTACATAGTGTCTCATTTCACACTTCAGTGTAGATGCCAGCATCCACACACGATCCACTTTCATCAACTAAACATCAATGTTATTGCTTCTCTCTACTTCTTTTGAGGTGGAAAATATTTGAACTCAGCATCCTCTAGAGACTGCAACACATTGGTGCCTCCTGTCGGTTCTAATTTTGCTTAAAATCAGAGTTACATCTGAAATCTGAAATCATGTTAGGGATGGGTAAAAAAATCAATACAGCATAGTACTGCGTGGCAATAAATCAAAAAAGAGATTCCAAATATCGATATCATATTAATTGCGGGTACAAATGTAACTTTTTAGTACTAGAACAATAAAACCAGTTTCTTTTCAAGTCCACCTTCATCGTCTACGTCTGTATCTAGTTTAAGTTCTTCAGTTGCTGAAGCAACAATAACAATGACTGAACTGAGAGGAACAGACTGAGAACTTTTTTTTTAGCTAAAACAGATGTTAAATCTCATATTTGAAGACTTAATTTGCAGTTGAAAAAAGGTGATAAAGATATAGCAACGTACACTACCGCTCAAAAGTTTAGGATCACTTGCAAATTTCGAAGAAAAAATACGTTTTCATGTAATTTGCAAATAAATTTACCCATTTTCATCCATAATAATTAAAATTAATCAGATGTTTTAAAGAATTCTTTACATTTTTGCGTAGAAGACTATTATCTGCAACTGTCAGTCCTGGTATGGCTGCTAACTTAAGTTAATCATTTTTTAAGACTAATTCATCATTAGAAACACTTCGGCAATTGTGTTGCACAGCTGAAAACTGCATCAGCAGTTGTTTGTTTACAGGCTCAAAATGGCCAGAAAGAACTAACTTTCTTTAGAGACTCGTCAGTCGATTGATGTGTTTAGAAAGGAAGGATATTCAATGCGACAAATTGCGAGGAAACTTAAAATCTCTTACCATGCTGTTAACTACTCCCTTCAGAGAGCAGCACAAACTAGCTCTAACAAGGACAGAAAAAGGAGTGGGAGGCCCCGATGCACAACTGTGCAAGAAGACAAATATCTGAGAGTGTGTAGTTTAAGACAAAGACGCCTCAGAGGTCGTCCACTGGCAGCTGCATGGTAGTACCCATCATACACCAGTGTCAGCAGCAACAGTGACGAGGAGACTTCAGAATGCTGGACTTCATGGCAGAATTGCCAATAAAAAGCCATATCAGACCGGCCAATAAAAAGAAAAAGACTGAGATGGGCAAAAGCGCACAGACACTGGAAGATTGGAGGAAGGTGTTGTGGACAGATGAGTCCAAGTTTGAGGTCTTTAGCTCAAACAGGATAACATTTTTGAGACGCAGCACAAATGAAAAGATGTAAAAACTGTTCTTAATACCATCAGTCAAGCATGGTGGAGGCAGCGTGATGGTCTGGAGCTGCTTTGGAGGTGGTAAAATAGAAGATTTGCACAGAGTGGAAGGAAAGCTATCACAAGATTTTGCGACACCATGCCATACCCCATGGACATCACTTGATTGGAGCCAGTTTCATCCTACAACAGGATAATGACCCAAAACACGCCTCCAAAATGTGTCAGCACTATTTAAAGAATTAGCAATCAGATAGAATTCTGACTGTAATGGAGTGGCCAGCTCAGTCTCTGGATCTGGACTCTGTTGAGCTGTTGTGGGAACAGCTTGACCGTATGGTACTGAGGAAGACTCCATCAAGCCAATCCAGATTTCCAGGACGCATGGGGTGAAATCTCATCAGATTATCTTCAAAAACTGACAGCTAGAATGCCTAAGGTCTGCCAGGCTGGAACTTGGACAGTGTCTGCATGTTCTGTTCATGTGCTATATTTCCCATTTGGAAAAATTTATGTGTATTTCCATGGAAAACAAGAGAACTTCCAAGTGATCCCAAACTTCTGAGCTTCTGTTTGTCAGTGTATCGCAAAATGTAAAAAAGTCACAATCCATTACTGCACTGTCATGTACATCACTAGCAATATCTGTGACTGAACCAGATCTTTCAGTTTCATGAGTCCTGAAACCTTATACCCTGTTCTGCTGCTGCTTTCAGAATCCTCCTTACAGGCCGAGTATGCTGAGAGTGTGGATTAGTTCTGACTGTACAGTGCATATATTCTGAACATGTGTTGAATTTCTTTTCTGTAATATGTACAGTGATTTTATTTTGCTACACCTCCGCAAAATATGGTGCACTGAGGCAGCCGTACATTTCCTCATAATCCAACACATGCTGTGCTTTGTTCAAAACAGCATTATCCTTAAGTAGCTTTGGTTGTTTAAGTTTGAACACACCCACTCCCTCTTATAGATTCATTTTGCTGTTCTTTTTTATGACCTAGTGCCATGGCAACGTGTCAGTCTGTCCTTCCGCAATTCTCAAGCATCATTTGTTGCACACTGTGATCGCTCGATGGGTTTAGCCAAATTTGTTAGTTTGTGGTCCTTATTCCGTTTTTACAAGAATCGCTGCTCCTGATGGTTTTGGTCTGGACTGCGATGCTCATAAAATGAGTGTAGGCGAGCCTCCTTGCCCTCTCACTGGATTTTAACACTCATTAGTTTCTGTGCAGTGCAGCCAACCAGTGACGAGGAAGTGCATTGCGTTCGTTCTGTGCTTCACAGAGTACAATAACCTGTGAATTGTGATGGATCGTGAGCCGTCAGGTTTAAATTTTATTTAGTTTTTGCTAGACATGCTTGAATTATAAACCATTCCGTTTTTTTTTGTTTTTTTTTGACAATGATAGTGAAAAACCGGTGTGGTGAAAGCCTCAATACTCCAGCAGTTCTCAGCCAAGCAAGCCACAGTTTCTCCAGGAAACGCACGTTCTTGTTACTCCTGTTTTTAGCCTTTGTGTTTGTGGGTTGTAAGTACGAGAGGGAGGAAGGGCTGGATGGATAATATTTTATTCATCCCAAACTGGGAATTTCTTAGGGGCGGCTGTGGCTCAGGAGGTAGAGCGTCCTTGGGCAAGACTCTGAACCCCAAACTGCTCCCGATGCATCCATCAGAGTGTGAATGTGTGCGTGAGAGTTAAAGTGCACTTAAAGGCATAGAGTAAAGTGCTGTATGAATGATTGAATGAGGCTTGTCGTAAAAAGTGCTTTGAGTGCTCAGTTCGAGGAGAAAGTGCCATATAGGCACCGGTCCATTTATGTTACAGCAGCAATAAAAATGTGTGCACAGTATATACAGCATTTACAGTATCTGCTAAATATACAAGGGCATACAACAACAGAAAGAACTATCTAAGACAATATGAAATATACAATAGTAAAGAATGGGTGCTTTGTGACAGAAGGATAGCAGCAAGAATGAAAGGGAAGGTTTACAAGATGGTAGTGAGACCTGCTATGATGTATGGTTTGGAGACGGTGGCACTGACAAAAAGACAGGAGGTGGAGTTGAAGATGTTGAGATTTTCACTAGGAGTGACCGGGATGGACAAGATTAGAAATGAGTCCCTCAGAGGGACAGCTCAGGCTGAGATGATTTGGACATGTTCAGAGGAGGGATAGTGGACATATTGGACCTAGGATGTTGAAGATGGAGCTGCCAGGCAGGAGGAGAAGAGGAAGACCACAGAGAAGATTCATGGATGTAGCGACGGACATGCAGAGGGTTGGTGTGAGGGAAGAGGATGGTGGGATAGGGTGAGATGGAGGCAGATGATCCGCTGTGGCGACACCTAACGGGAGCAGCTGAAAGAAGAAGAGAAAATGTGAAATATGTAGTATTATTTAAGATAATAAAATATTCTATATACTGCACCGTCGGCTGCTCCCTTCTATTCTCCCCAAGGGGTCGCCACAGCGGATTAATCCACATTGGTAATTTGGCAGAGGTTTTACGCTGGATGCCCTTCCTGATACAACCCTCCATGGGGAGAGGAGCTTGTGGCACCACCTGGAATTGAACCAGGGACCTCTGGCTTGTAAGGCGAATGTGTAAACTGCTACACAACAATGACGTTCTAAAATATAAATAATTAAAGGTCCTAAAATTTGAACGATACAGCAGCGTTTAAGATATTAAATTATAAAATATACAATAAAATATACGATAGTAAATATTTTGAGATGCTAAAATGGTAAAGATTCAAGATTCAAGAGCTTTGTCATTTCAACCACATATAGCTGACGCAGAACTTAGTGAAATGAAATAGCGTTTCTTCAGGACCTGGTGCAACATATAAACATAGACATGTGACAG
>VUQH01008489.1:0-13176 GCA_015106775.1 Etroplus canarensis
TTGAGGAGCTGATGAATGAGGAAAATAAAAGAGAGAGAATGGCAGAGGGAGGGAAGATGGTGAATCAGGAAGTGCAGAGTATTAATAAGAAGGAAATGATGGCAGCAATGAAAAGGATGAAGACTGGAAAGGCAGTTGGTCCAGATGACATACCTGTGGAGGTATGGAGATGTGCCAAGAGAGAAACTGTGGAATTGTATGAGGAAGTCAGGAGTGGCAGAGAATTATGTGAAGGTGGTACAGGACATGTATGAGGACAGTGAGACAGTGGTGAGGTGTGCAGTAGGAGTGACAGATGGGTTCAAGGTGGGGGTGGGATTACATCAGGGATCAGCTCTGAGCCTCTTCTTGTTTGCAATGGTGATGGACAGATTGACAGATGAGGTCAGGCAGGAGTCTCCGTGGACTACGATGTTTGCAGATGACATTGTGATCTGTAGGGATCACAATAGGGATCACAAGAGTGAAAGAGAAGGTTTACAAGATGGTAGTGAGACCTGCTATAATGTATGGTTTGGAGTCGGTAGCACTGACAAAAACACTGACAGAGCTGGAGGTGGCAGAATTGAAGATGTTGAGATTTTCTCTGGGAGTAAACAGGATGGACAGCTCAGGTTGAGAAGCTTGGAGACAAAGTCAGAGAGGCAAGGCTGAGATGGTTTGAACATGTTCAGAGGAGGGATAGTGGATATATTGGACAAAGTATGCTGAGGATTGAGCTGCCAGGCAGGAAGAGAAGAGGAAGACCACAGAGAAGGTTTATGGATGTTGTGAATGAGGACATGCAGAGGGTTGGTGTGAGGAAAGAGGATGCATGGGATGGGGTGAGATGGAGGCAGATGCTCCGCTATGGCGACCCCCAACGGGAGAAGATGTTAAGATACACAAATAAACAGCTAAAATAACCAAGTGTGGTATTTATGTGGTATGAATTAAGCACTTGCAAAGTAAACAATAAAACTTGAAGTTTATTACATGTTTATATACAAGCAACCCTGCAAGGCACACCTTTGTTTAAATAAGAATATACAATGCATTTTATTCTTGAAAGCAAACATTTTTTAGTTTTGAAATATATATTAATACAAGTCTGTTTATTGTTCAAAGAGGAAAGAAGGCCCCAAATTGCAAAAGACAGAAATGATCAAACACTATGATGTAAACAACGCAACATCTTTCATATGGTACTTAAACTAACAAATGTTAGAAAAACTGTGGCAAAATTTCCTGTGCCTGTTTGTCTTCTCTGTCTTAAGCATGAAGTGCTGACATAATAAAGTTAAAGTTAAAAGAGTTAAACTCCATATCCATATAGGAGAAGTAGTTTTATTAATCCGGCTAAATGCCATCTATCAATTAATTAAAATGCAAAAACCTTTGTCAGTGCTGTAAAAACACAAGAGCTTAAAATCTATATTTTATTGAAATAAAAAAAATCCAAAACTTATTAAGGCCATTGATACTCAAGATAGGTTTGTATCTGGTATGATTTTTTTTTTCAAAAATCTACCTCATTGGTGAAATTAAAACACAGTAAAATTGCCTTTTAAAATACACTCTCTTTTCCTTCTTGTGGGGCCATGGATTATGACTACAGTTAAACCAGATGAACAAGAGAGAAAGACAGGCAAATGAAAGCAGTATTTCAGCTGTATGAAAGATCTGTTTTAGCTAACATTTGGAAACTGTCTTAAAAAACATGTTGCATCTTAGATAAAAAGTCAGGGTAAAGGCAATTAAGAGTCCATGTGAACAGCATATCATTATAGCTGCATTCCATACATTGTTTAGTACAGACTATTGATTATGTAGTGATCAGTCATGTCATTCTGTCACTCCATTCAAGCTGCCTTTATAAAAACATTTGTCCAACATCAATCAGGACTTTTGTGAAATAACTTTTGTTGTGACTGTTCACAGCGCATAAAGGAAAGACTGAAACATGAAAGGCTGCCCAAGACAAAGGCCTGTCTTGACTTATGAAATGCAAATAAACAATTGGATGAAAAAAATGTTTGGGACTTTAAGCTTAGGAACATTAAGATATACTCATACAGTTTGCCATCATAAACCGTCATAACACACTGACATTTGACAGACGCAAGATCCCTTATGTGGCTACTTACTTGCACCAACTTTTCACCTTACAACTACAAGTTCAACAAACATCCATTGTTGTTGCAGTTTATTCCATAGAAGGGCCAGGACATGTCTGACCAAAGATAATTTTTAAAAGGCCTAAGGAGGCTTGTCAGCATCATTTCCTGGGTTCATCTGGAGTTTCTGAGTTTCTGGGCTGCACCGAAAGCTTCACTGAATATTCCTATTGTGATGTTCTGGGTGGTTGGTCATTATCATGCCAAGAGACCAAGTCGTTTGACCTTAGCAGACAGGAAAGAGTGGATTATGAAGACTATGGTCTTAGGGCAACAATGGAGGTCCAGTTGCTGAAAGAGATATAGGAGAAATCACAAAATTCAGAAAAGAATTCACAAAATTCACCAATATGAATGTAATTTCTAAATATTTAGAGTATAGTTAATAAACAGGTAACCACTCATAAACACCCTGATTAATTTACAGAGTAAAATATGATTTGTCATAGTTAGAGAGAGGCCTGAAAATGTGTCTGAAACAGTACAGAAATATAATTTAAGGGATAGTTTATCTTTAGATGCCATGAATCTAAACATCAGTATGCTGTATAGGTGTTTGTGATTTGAGTGTGAAAGTCCATCCTTGCCTTTACGAGATTTTCCAGAGTTTAAATAGTATTTTATTGAGCTTTTGGCCTAGATGGAAATTGGTTTAATTGAGTTCACCACCTCTATAACAAGGAAGAACCCACCACTCACGGTGATAGTGAGTGAAATGTCACATATTCCATTTTAAGGAAAAGTCGAACAGAAAACAGACCAGAACTTACTATCTCAGCTTCAGGGCCTCCAAAGTCAAGGAACATCATTCGAACTCCGTCGTCTGAGGACATCCTGAGGCGCTCAAAGGGCTGCTGGAGGAGAATATTTTTCCTCACACCCATTTCTTCTGTGAATAGTGTGAAACCCTCATCGATGTGCACTCCCAGGGTACACTCTTTCCCATTCCAACTGCAGGCTGCCAAGGCAGAGAAAGCAGGGCTTAAACAACAGCTGGACAAGAGTGATCAGTCTGAGTCATCTCAAATAAATTTGGATTTCTTGTTTTCTGATTTCTTTGTGAGCTCAGTGCAGTAGTGACACATGGCGACAAATCAGTTCCACACAGGTTACGAAACATGATACTAAAAGGATAAATGCAATTTAAATAATTATTATTGTTAAGAATACAGAACAGTTCTAAATGTAAGTTATGTGGTAGGTCAATCCTGATATTTAAATTCAGAATCAGAGTTTCTGCATCACTTTATGCTCCCAGCAGAGGGCAATGTAATACCATTACTGCACTTCACTATTTAAACTCTACATGTAATCAACTCATAAAGTAGGACCACGATGAGGATCATGAATTTATTCTAAAGGATCTTTAGGGGGTTTTACTTTACATACTGATATACATGTGATATACATCTCTCCTCAAGCTCCTTATAAAAATCCAATACAAAACGAAAGTTTCAACTCTAAAAATTCAAATCTTTTATGAAAATGCAACCAGAAAAAAATGTGGAAAGATTAGGGACATTCTACAAAGAAATAGTCTGTAAATCACTGCGTAAAGAACAATAAATCGTACTAATCCTGGTTTGTGAGAGAGGTCCATATTTTGAATAGGAATGTTAGTGTGTCTGTTGAATAGAACTGTGTCTTAAGCCAAAGCAGGAATTGTTTGTGTGAAACAGATTCGAGTTATATTTAGAGACATGATTCAAGAGTCCGAATCAGAATTTTTTCATTCTCAGGAGATTTAAAAAAAAATGTTGTGCTGCTAGTTATATAGTATTGTGACTTTCAGAAGAGGGGCTCCCTTTTTTCCCTGTTTAGATTCTGCCTTCAGAGAAAGCATTTATTTCTTGTGGCCAAGTATAACAAGAGTTTTTACAATCCACTCTTTTGGAGAAGTAGAAAAATATCAGTAAAGGTTACCTTTATGTGTGAAAATGCTCTGGGTTACAGGTAATTTCTTCTTTAAATGTTGTTTAGTTCTTTCAGGGTAATAATGTCATGGTTCGTGAGTTTTGTGTATGTGGGACTGAGTTTTGTTAGTTTCTAAGATGGTTAATTTTCCTTTTTTCTCATCATGTACCTAGGTTCTTGTTTCTGGTAGTTTTGATTTTAGTTCTCTTATTCCAGCTTCCCTTGTGTTTTCTGCACGTTATCTAGTCTTTTTATTTATGTTTTTTGTGCTGTTTCTTTTTACTGTTGTTATCCTGGGTTTGGTATTCACAGTTCGCTTCATTGTTTTCTTAGTTTATGTTTAGTCTCGGTTCTTGCCCCTGCCTATGTTTAGTTTATTAGTTCTCTTTATGCTCCTCTGTGTCATTCTACTGTGTTCTTGTCCTCTGTTGGGTTCAGTTTTGTATCTATATTCTCAGTATGTTTATCACTTCCTGTTTTACTTTGATGCCAGTTGTTTTCATAACTTAGGACGCATCCTTCGAAGGATGTGGCCCCTGGCATGGGACACACCTTATGTATTGTGTTCAGTTTTGCTTCCTGCCCTTGATTGTTACCTGTGCTCCTCTCCCTCCTGTTGCTCATTTGTAATTAGTCTGTGTGTATTTATACCCCTTCATTGTTGTGTCATTAGTATTATGTCTCTGGAAGTCAGTATGTGTTCCTATTCCCTATGTTTCCATCCCTGGTTGTACTTTATGGACTTTGTTTATTTTGATGGACCTTCTCAGCTATTAAAGTTTGCTTTTAATTTCACTTATCTTGTGTCTTGGACTCCTGTTTATTAGGTCCTCACTGGCAAATCATGACAAATAGTACTTACAAAACAGTGTTTCTGATGCGTATAATTAGACAACAGACCCTTCTCCGTACTTACAGCAGAGACAGACACTATATCTCATTTTAGCATTATCAGCCCCTAAACACAATTCATGTAGACTATAGTATAGAGCTGGCATGTCCACCATAGTGTAGTATATACAGTACTGTGTAAAAGTCTTGAGCCACTCCTCATTTCTTTATATTTTGCAGGAAAATGGAAACTATGTGCAACAACTTATTAAAACATGTGCAAACATAAATGGAAATGCAGGAAATAAGCCAAAAACAGAGTTTGTACAGTTTTAATTAGCTTGAAAGTCAGCAATTGGTATGACCACCTTTATTCTTCAATACAGCCTGAATTCTCTTAGTCAAGCTTTCTAGTCATTTCTTCAAGTAGTCTTCAGAAACAGTTCTCCAGGCATTTTGAAGGACATTCCAAAATTCTTTTTTGGATGTAGCATGCATAGCGATATCCCACACTGCTACAATAATGTTGAGGTCCACACTCTGGGGCGGCCAATCCATGGCTGATAATGTTCCATTGTGTTCTTTTATATCCAGGTAAACTTTTGCTGCATTGGCAGTATGTTTGGGATCATTGTCATGCTGAAAAATGAATCTGACAGTACTTCTCTGTATTCATAATTCAATCCGTTTTGACAAGATCTCCAACACCACTGACTGAAATGCAGCCTCAAACCATGCCAGAGACCCCGACCATGTTTTACAGATGGCTGTAGACACTCCCTGTTGTTGTACCTCTTTCCTGACCTCCTCCTTACATATTGACGACGATTTGAACCCTAACTTTAAAACTTGGATTCATCACTTAATCAGGCCTGATTTTCAGTCCAGTTGCTGTGTAATTTGGCATACCCAACCTTTTCTCCTTGTTTTCCTTCTTTAAAAATGAATTCTTGACAGCCACACTTCTATTGAGACCATTTCTGACGAGGCTTTGGTGAACAGTAGATGAATGAACTGAAGGGTTGGATGGTCCTCTTTCAGGTCTTAGCTGTATTTTTTTCCTATTCCCTAGAGACATGACTTCCAGATACTCTTCATCTGCTGTAAATAGTTTTTAGGCCTCTTTGTCCTCCACTTGTATATTTTTCTCAATTTTTTTAAGGACACATTGCACATCATGCTGAGATAAGCCACATTTTGGCTAATAGCTCTTTGGTAATCTCTTTAATCCAAAACCATTATTTTATCAGAATCAGAATACTTTATTAATCCCAGGGGGGAAACTGCATTATAAATTGCTTTATTTTTTATAGATTCAACTAAACAAACAAATTATGAGTTTTTATGACAGGCTGCTAGTAACAAAGTAAAGATACAATTTAAAATTGGTTCTTTGCCAGGTTGTCTGTTAAGTGTGCACACAACACTAGTTTATTCCTAATGTTAGAAGTCTTTTTTAAATGCTTGAATACATTAGAGGTCAGTGGTAAGTGTTTTAAACAAACAAAAAGAAAAAATGGTCTGGTACAAGGACTGGACTGAAAATGGGTTAAAAGCAGTCTATCTCAAATGCCTGGAGAACTTATTGCTCATGATCACTTTAAAATTCCTAGAAAGTCTGGCTCTCTGAAGCAAAATATAAAGAAATAAGAGGTAACTCAACACTTTTGGACAGTTCAGTAACATGTAATAGGCATATTGTTTGATAAATCTGAATTTGTACTTATTGATAGAGGAACTATGCAGCCAGCATGCAGCTTGAACTGGAGGTTAAACAATCTATGTATCTCTGTACCTGTGGTGACCTCCTTGATGAGCTCAGCAGCATTATGACAACCTTCTACCAGCAGATGAGTCCAGGTGGACAGCTCCTTAGCAGAATCCACCCTGAAAACATGAGTCTCCACGCCTTGCTTGGTGCCTGAACGCAGGCCAAAGGACAGCTCATTGTCCAGGACAGGAGAACTTTTTCCTGGACCAGAGTGGACCAGTCTAAGAAAAAATGGTGAGGGTAGGACAAAGCATGAGAAAACCATTGCAGAGAAACATGATGATATAGGTTTATAGATAATAATCTGGCCATATAAGCAAATGATGTTATAGAAAAACTGCTACAGAGGTATATGTGCAAAAGAACAGAGGAAACTCATGACTCATAGGTTCTGTTTCCACTATTTTTTCCAGATGAATGTGAAGTTATGTGGCAAAATGTCCAACAGCCCAGCAATGGAAAGAGTGAGCATGTGTTCCTTGGGCCAAAACAAGCCAGAGGAAGGGAAGGGAAGTGGAAGGACAAGTATTTTAAAACTGAGTTCAACAGGATGGGGCTTATGAAAATCCATAGTTATGTATGTCATGTGTATGTGTTCATTTAAAGAAAAAGAAATATTACATATTATGTAGTGTGTGCTTTAAGTATGTAAACCTTGTAGTGATGAGAGGATGGCTCTTGTTTGGGTTGCTGAGGCTCTCTTTGCTTTCAGGCAAGGAGGAATACAGGAACAGGTCCCTGTCAGTCAGCACAGCCAGTACAGGTTTCTCTGGACCCTGAGATACCTGCACACATTGATATTTTTATCAAAACTTAATTAAATGAACTCAATTAGACTGCAGAAAAAGTTTATTAAGTTCTGCTTTTTTAAAAGACTTATTACCTTCTTTTTTTGTGAAATTTTCACACTTTAGTTTTAGGTGTAAAATGCAGACACATGAACTGTATTATTTTTTTAAAGAAGATTCAAGATTCAAGATTCAAGAGAGCTTTATTGTCATTTCAACCACATATAGCTGACGCAGAACATAGTGAAATGAAATGGTGTTTCTCCAGGACCTGGTGCAACATATAAACATGTAAACATATGACATGTGACAGAAACAGGACTAGTTTTTTTTTTCTACAGTTAAAAATTTAAGTTTAAAAGATTTAAAAAAATAGATAAATAAATAAAGTGCAACGTGTGCAACATGTGCAATAGTTGCAACAATGCAATGCAATGCAAGGATTTGGCTTTGGGCCAGTTCGACCTTTATGTTCTCATGTAGATAAGTAGTTGTGCTCAAACAAAACACATTTTATTTATTTTTATAACTGTTTCCTTCCAATTTTTCTCTGTTTCTGACTCTGACTCTGTTTTAACTGGTAGGTTAAAGTAGTCTAAATAATGTTGAATAATTTAGAACAATTTTCAACAAAGAAACTAAATGTTCCATGAGCTCAGAAAGACTAAAACATGGATACGCAAATTTCTTAAAATGTTTCAACAGTACATGACTTGTAGTCTTGCTAATGGGTTCTCAAAGTAAAAAATAATGCCAAAACAGACAAAAAAATTGAGCACTACATGCCCATTTATGGATTGTTTTCCATGTATAACTGTATTCTTCCATACCTGCTCTGTAATCCAGCCCAGATGTTTGACATCCATCCCAGGCTGCATGCTCCTCATCTCCTCCTTCACTCGTGGTAAAAGGTTGGCAATGCCAGCCTGGATGGCATTGTACCAGGACTGGGCCATGGCTGGGTCTTTTGCCCTCAAGAACACAGAGTTCTTTCTGTTGGATGAAATCACCTCAAAATACCTGGCAATGGGATGAGAGAAAGAGAGAGAAAAGCAAGAGACACATAAAAGAGGTGGAAAAGGGCTGTTAGAGGGAAAAAGGACATGGCAAAGTGACTAAAGCTTAAGAGTGAGGAGGAAGTTTCAGACATTAAAGAGAATGTGTGCAAAACAGAAGAAGGCGTATTTACCAAAATAATTTAAAACCCTGTTGTTATTTTCAAGTCATTTTTAAGTGTATGAACTATATAAAAAATTAGATAAGACAGTAAAGACTGAGCATGAAGTACCGGTTTTCTGTGTCTGGAGGGCACTGTTTTCGTGACACCTGGCACATCTTCAGCGGGATGCTCCGGGGTTCCTTCACCTCAGCAGGGGAGAGCTCAGAGCCTCTGTGAGGTGTGGAAGGGGGAGAATCCCACGGGAGGGCAGCTCCAGGGGACCCAGAGCTTTTAAAGAAGGCAGACATCTCCTTGATGTACTTCACTGGAGCAGAGGAAAAGATAAGAGAAAAGGTAGAAGTAGTAAAAGAGGACAGAGGAGGAAAATGTGAAAATGGAGCCTCTAGGTCTGGAGATGAGTTAAAAAATGCAGCACTTAAGAACTTCTTTAAAAGCGGTGCAAAAATCATACAGAATAAAGAACTCTGTCATGAAAGTGATATTACATACGGAGCCTATGATGATAATGTTGTACCTCTGTTGTATGTAGTTGCTTTTGGCATGTCTTTAACACCAGCTGGAATCACAGAGGAAGTGCAATCCAATACTCATGTGTCACTCATGTGTCCTTTGGTGTTCTGTTACTCTAAATCTTTCTTTGGTACTAATAGTGAGTACTCTAGGTGCTATGCCAACATAAGTTATTTAAAAGTTCCTTTAAAAAATAATACTGGTGTAATTTTCTTTATATTGGTTTCCAAAAGTGCAAAATGTGAAATTAATAACAAAACAAAAACGAAAAAAAGATAAAAAACAACAAAAAAATACTTCATGTGGTTTTTGAATATAGCAAAAGCAGTTTACAACTTTTCAACATAAAAATAATCCAACCATCCATTTTCATAACTGCTTATATAGTTCAGGGTCATTAGGGGCCAGAGCCTATCAAGCTGTCATTAGGCAAGAGGTGGAATACACCCTGGACAGATTGCCAATCCATCCACAGGCCAACACATAGACACAGACAACCATTTGTGGCCACACTCACACCAAGGGACAGTTTAGCATCCCCAGGTAATCAAACATGTATGTCTTTGGATTCTGGGATCATTGTATCATTGCTGATCCATTAGCCTACTTTGATAATTATGAAACATTAACCTGAATCAGCTACTCAGAGCCATCAATCATTAGCAGTAGTAGTCAAACTAGTAATCAATGGAGATAGTACGACCTCAGTGAACCACTTACCCTCTGATTAGTCATATGCTTCAGGTCAAAACCTGGAACCCAGGTAAGTGTGGATTTGATTTCTGGATGCTGTACCATTGCATGACTAACTGACCTTTAAACCGTAATGTAGGAGCAGAGAGTAAAGCACTGAGCAACAAAAAGGCAAATTATTGAGGAAAGTCCTGCTAAGAAACGGTGTTAATTGCTGGATGCCAAAGCAGGGGAAGTCCTTGCAAATAACTAAGAACTTCTCAGGGAACAAGAAAGACAATGATGTGAGTTAGATGAGGAAGCTTGTGCAGCCCATAAGAGTAGATATTAAAGATTTATTGATGCAACATTGTCTGAAAGAGAAAGAAATGCTCTGCCTGGACCAGGAAGACTCTAAGGTTGACTGCAGATGTGTCAACATGTACTAGAGATCTTCTGTTGAAGTCTGGACTCTTGAGGACAGAGGGAAGAAAACAGGTAGGCTTTCACAGTGCTGAAGGCTGATTAGCATTCATCTGACCATCTGTGCAGTTCTGTGGACTGCACTGGAAGGCCATTGTTCTTCTTCCTACTAGCTATCCCACTTCTGACACCATATGTTATGGGGTTCTCTCTTGCGAAGTTCTCAACAGTTGGAAAAACACTGCCCCAGGTGCTCCTCCATCACACAGACTATCTGTACTGACACTTTTGTATAGTCCATGACTGACAGTAAAAAGTGGCGTATGTGTATCCATAATAATACAAATGTTTAAAAGCGCAAAAACACAACAGATATTCTAGATTATATGTGTGTGTGAGAGAGAGTGTGTCAAACCTATAGCTGTACTTTTACTTTATCGTTATTCTTACATATGTATAATTAATGAGCAATGTCAGAGTCAAAGCTGCTCCAGAATGGATGGGAAGATCTCTGCTTGAATTTGACTAAGGATGCTGTGGTCTGTGGTCAGCATCTCAAACCCCAGGGTATGTGTGTGCCCATAATTTTTAGTGGATATAATTAAGTGTTATCAAATTGTTACTGTAGGTTATTCTGCACACATATCGTTTTAAATGCAGTTCTACCAGTCACACGCACATGTTCATACACCTAGACACAGCACCGCAGATGGAAACACATGGCCTCTGCTACAGTCCAAAAGGCTGTGGTATGGCTTTAACAGAAGTAGCCACTGCTGGAGTAAAAATAGCTCAGAGGACGTGGCAAGGCAGTAGGTTTAAGGCAAAGCTTTGGTTTCACTGGGGAAGTGTGAAGTGCTCTTCTTGCACAGTACAAGAGACATGTAGCCAGAGGGCAAGCAGAAGAGTCACAACACAGGACAACGGGACTGAGGGAGGAGGCTTCCACAATTTCAATACAGAGCTCTGCCAACTACACAAAGCCATTCTCTTACTTTGCTTCCAAACATTAACCACTGCATGCCTTATTTGCCATTTAAGGAATGGTTTTAGTTTTCAAACATATGTGTGACAAGAGGAATTTAATGATAAATGATATTTTAATACTAGTTAGCTTGGTTTGCAATTACCAGAGTCTGTATGAGTGTGTTATACAAACAGAGATGCCAGCTCATATGTGTTATGTAACATACAAATACCAGATTCCCCACAAGCGTGAGCATGAAATTAGAGGGAATGACCATCACGAATGACACTCCTTCATCAGCTGGGAACTACCTGAGACCAACTGAAGAGCCACAGCACTACGACATCACTGCATCTAGGCAGGATCTTGACTTAGAATCATTCAGTCATTCAGAAAAAAATACCTCAGACGTAGCTTCGGACCATTGGCTCCCCAACCAAGCACATACACCACATGTCTGAACCTGTGGCTCTTCTCGTACTGTGCAGGATTACTGCTGTAACAATGCATCATGAGTTGGGTAAAACTATCTGAAAATGGTCTAAATAATTTAGTACAGTGGTGTAGTGATTAGCACTGTCATCTCATAGCAAGAAGGTTGTGGGTTTGAATGCAACATCTGGCTGGGCTCTCTCTGTGTGGAGTTTGCATGTTCTTCCTGTACCTGCATGGGCTCTCTCAAGGTACTCTGTCTTCCTCCCACAGTCCATAGACCTGCTCATTAGGTTAACTGGTAATTCTAAATTGGCTGTAGGCATGAATAATTGTCTGCTTTTCTGTGTTAGCCCTGTGATAGTCTGGTGATGAGACCCCTCCCCCACCTCTCACCCTATGACAACTTCCCTGAATTGGCTAAGTGGAGATAAATGGATGGATAACATACAAATAAATTACCAGAGTTTCACTCATCAAAACTGGAACACAGACTTCTCAGACAGTCTGTTAGAACAATGAACAGCACAGAAATCCATGATAATAGTCAGAGAATTCATTAAATAACATTAGTCATATCACAAACACAGCTGAGAAGTCCAGTTCAGAGACTTGATCCACTAGAAGTCTAGCTGACTATAACCACCTATGTTGACATTCACCTATCAGTCAAAGCAGCCACACACTCTTAAATTTAAACATTAATAGTTTAGAAAAAAAATCACTCATTACAGAGTTGTTATTAAGGAGGAAACAACTACAAAGACTAAAATTTATTTTTACTTATTTCTGCTGGATTGGTTCATTTTAGAGTGAACAAGTGGCTATTCAAGGAAATGCACTTTATGGCACTTCTTATTCTTCTTCTTTTTTCGGCTGCTCCCATTAGACTTGAAAATGGCTGTTCACACCCAATCGCCAAGCAACCTGACAGATCTTGAGCTGTTTTTCAAGGAAGAATGGACAAAAATTGCAGTGTCCAGATATGCCATCCTGACAGAGACATATCCACACTGACTCAATGCTGTGATTGCACCCAAAGGTGCATTTATTAAATACTGACCTAAAGGGTGTGAATATTTATGCAAACACTTATTTTATATTATATTTTTTTTAATAATTTGACATTAGTTTGTAATTAGAAAAACCACAAGCCAGTGTAGTCCTAGTGCCAGTCCCAAGCCCGGGTAAATGGTGAGGGTTGCGTCAGGAAGGGCATCCGGAGTAAAAACTTTGACAAATCATATATGCGGATTCATAACATGACTTCCATACCGGATCGGTTGCGGCCCGGGTTAACAACGACCGCCGTTAGCCAACAGGGTGCCGGTGGAAACTATGCTACTGTTGGCCGAAGACCAAGGAGGGGGAGAGGGGGAAAGCGTGTTAGGAGGCAGAGAGAGAGAGAAGGAAAGGTAGGAGGATGGAGGTGCGAGTAGGAACTTTAAATGTAGGGACTATGACTGGTAAAGGGAGAGAGCTGGCTGATATGATGGAGAGAAGGAAGGTAGATATATTGTGTGGGCAAGAAA
>VUQH01008495.1:6819-24496 GCA_015106775.1 Etroplus canarensis
AGAAAAAAAATTTTAAAATTTAAAAAAAAAAAAAAAAAAAAAAATGGTTTGGGGGTGTTTATTGCTTTATGTCCTTAAAAAGTAAAATCAACAGCTCAAGAATCTTTTTTGTGCATATTTACTGTTCTTCTTTGTCTTGTGGACAGTAAAAGGATATTTTGTGGGATACAGCGTGTTCAACATGCAAACAGGCATGACTGAAGAAATCCGCTTGGGCTTCAAGAAAGGATTAGCAGATATAACTAATGAAGAGGCCTGTGTGTGTATTATGTATACATACTGTTTATTTTCCATTGCAACAAGAGACAGTAAATG
This sequence comes from Etroplus canarensis, assembly GCA_015106775.1. Classification (NCBI taxonomy): domain Eukaryota; kingdom Metazoa; phylum Chordata; class Actinopteri; order Cichliformes; family Cichlidae; genus Etroplus; species Etroplus canarensis. The sequence continues at coordinate 7,135 of VUQH01008495.1, forward strand.
TTTTACAGTCTTTTAAATTTCAGAGACTTTTTCCACCGCTGTCCCACAAATAAAACTCAAAAAGACAAAGTGTGTTTAGGCAACCCGAGATGAACCTGGACTCCAGTGAACTCCTAATTGAAATTTCCATCATGTCCTAGACAGTCACCTCCACCCACAGAGAAAGCACCCATATCTCTGAAACATCTAAACACACATTTGCACACAGAGACAGCCAGAGACACAGACGTATAGGCATTTACATGCATGCACTCTCACTCTGACACCCCATCGCCCTCACACAAACTCAGACTGACAAGCTGGAGCATGTGTGACCGAGCTTGCTGGTTGGAAACAGACATCCCTGTGCCCTGAGGCTCAGCTCAATCCCACAGGAAGCTGGAGTGTGAGTTGGGACACACAAGACGAGGGAGGGAGGAAGACGGGTAGAAGCCACAAGGACTCAGCTCACCATTTACTGGAACATATTTTTTTGTAATTATAACATTGATATGTCAGTGTTCTTCAAGTTACTTAGATTATGATTACAAGGAACAAATGCACATAAACGGGAGAAAAAAAAAAGCACCTGATATACAAGGCAAAGACAAGAACATTTCAGTGCTGCATTATTTGAAGAATTTATCTGAAGATTATATAATAAACCTGATCTGAAGTAAGGGTGGGGAAACACACCTATTGAAGAACTCCAGAAGTGTTCCATTTATTGCAGTTAAAAACCAACAGATTCCTCAAGTATAACCTATTTCCAGATCAAAAAATAAATGTGTTTAAATTTTCTTTTTTCCCCCAAAATAAAATGCTGCAAATCATGCAGCGTAATTTATAGTATTGGTGACTGATTATATAAGAAAGATCTTAAAGTCACCACCTGTGACTTTGTTGCATTCTCCCTACACTTACATTTAAGTATTTTAACCACAGGAGGATAAAAGCACCAAATAATGACAGTTGCTATGAGAACATCATCTTAAAGTGGAGGAGTGTTGTCTCATTTGCACCTCCACACTGGGGACTTCTGATTTCATTCTGAGTTTCTAGATTTGCTGTGACCTGTTAATGTTACTTCAGTTCGATCCTTGTTGGCTCAGACTATTAAGCAAGAATTTGACCTTTGAAAGGAGAAACATATGCGATATGTGGACAAAAGTATTGGCCAGCTACACATTACATCTATAGGAGCCTTTGTAAAATCCCTAAATTCTAAATCTATAGACTGCTATGGAGACTATGGAGTTGGCCCCCCCTTTGCAGATCTAACAGCTGCCACTTTTCTGGGCAGGCTTTCTGCAAGATTTAGGAATGCGTCCATGGGAATTATTCCCCCATTCATCCAGAACAGAAATTGTGAGGTCAGACACCGATGTTGGACGAGAGGGCCTGGCTTGTAATCTCCGTTCTAGTTCATTCTAAAGGTGTTTGATGGGGTTAAGGTCTGGGCTCTGAGTGGGCCAGTCAAGGTCTTCCAAACCAAGCTCTTCCAATCATGCCTTTACAGACCTTGCTTTGTGCACAAGGGCACAGACATGTTGGAACAAAAAAGAGCTTTCCTCAAACTGAGTCTTGGTACGCTGAAGCATTAAGATTTTTCTTTCAATGGAACTAAAGGGCCTAGGTCCAGAAAAAACAACCCCATAGCATTATCCCTCCTCTGCCAAACTTCAACAACTGGCACAACGAAGTCAGGCAGGTAATGTTCTCCTGGCATTCATTAAACCCAGACTCATTCAACAGATTGCCAGACAGAGAAGTGATTTGTCAATCCACAGAACATGTTTCCACTGCTCTAGAATACAATTGTGACATGATTTACACCACTCCATCTGATGCTTGCATTGTGCTCGATGATGAAAAGTTTGCAGGAAGCTGCTCCGCCATGGAAACCTATCCCGTGAAACTCCCAGCGTGCAATTTTTGTGCTGATGTTAATGCCAGAGGAGATTTGGAACTATTTTACAAACTATGTGCTTCAGCGCACATCAACTTAATGTGGACCGCCACTTTTTGGCTGAATGGCTGTGCTTCCTAACCACTTTCACTCCGATGGTAGAATATCTAGGAGGGAAGAAATTTAACAAACTGACTTCTTGCGATGGTGGCACTTTATTACAGTACCACGCATGAATACAGTGAGTGAAATGGTAAATGGTGTCTACTTATATAGCGCTTTTATCTACCTTATTTCTAAGGCCCAAAGCGCTTTACAGTCACACTCACCCATTCACACACACATTCATACACCGATGGCGGCAGAGCTGCCATGCAAGGCGCTAACCAAGCCATCGGGAGCAACGTGGGGTTAAGTGTCTTGCCCAAGGACACATCGACACATGGGCCAGCAGAGTGGGAATTGAACCTGCAATCAACCGATCAGAGGACTGCTCTACCTCTGCACCACGGCCGCCCCTAAGTGAGTGAGTGCTTAACAACTCATTTTTTTCACAAATGTTTTTAAAGACAGACTGCATGGCTAGGTGTCAAGCACCTGTTGCAACCAGACTAAATGAAACACCTGAATTTAATGATCAAGAGGTGTGGCCCAATACTTTTACCACTATTTATTTCTAAGAGCAAGAATACTAGTGTATTCTTAGAAATAGAAAGTCCAGTTAATAACACTATACACCTTTGACCAGTTATACAAGTCTCTTTCAACAACACAATACACTTTACATGCTTTTAAAAATAATTTACTGCAAAACAGGCAATTAAAGGTGAGTTTAGTAACATTTTTTAATATTATCTAAGAATTATCCCTTGTGGTCTCAGCAGCTGCTGTTCAATAAACACTGTTCATTTTTAAATGAAATGTTATATACAAAGTTCTTCAAACACAGTAATATAAAGTTTGTACCAATCAACTCGTAGCATCTGATAAAAGCAAGCCCAGCAGCAGACCTAAAAGTTCAGCTAATCACCAACAACTTCCTTCCTTGCACAACCTCCACATCTGGGACCCTTCGCCCACTCTACGCCCAGGCATTTGCACACAACACCTAACATTCGCACAGACAAAATGAACACACAAGTGCTTACCACATTTCTGCTCCACAGCTGCGTGAGAAGACAAGAGTCGATAAATAATGCCTTTGAATGGGATTCTGTGGGTTTCAGTGTTTGAAACTTTGAACATCCAGCAACTTTTCCCTACAGCATAACACATTTCCATTCATATCCCAAATGAAATGCTGATCTTACACCACTGAGAACAGTCTGTCAGTCTCTCAGCTGACCCAAGCTTTTAATGGAGCACAGGTGCCAACCAATAAGGGCCAATAAATGGGCTACAGAAGAACAACTGCCTGACCTGTCCTGAATAGAAAAACCAAGCAAGAGGTTTAACTGCTGGTCGAATAATCAGCAGATGGGAAAGTCCAGCAAAGTAACAACCTGCTGCTGCTGAGTCATCAGATTAAGGGAGGCTGAAGTGAGAGTATGTGGTAGTGTGTTAATTTAGAGATTTTCTTTATCAGAGAGAAAAGGGATTATGGGATAAACATAGTCTGACACAGACTGTTAACTACACAGAGAAATATCTTCTCTACAGCTAATATTAACCTCAATCAAAATAATATCACGAGTTTAACTTTTCTTTAACAAAAGCAAAACATGCCTTAAAATTTACAGCATAGATGTCATGAAACATTCACATCTCATTAAGTTTAATAAAGCAAAATGTATTATGAGAGAACAAATCTGGCACCAACTCAACTTAAACACAATGATTTAACTAAAATGTCAGGTGCCCCTTTACTATAGCGTCAATTAACTTCAACAAGGAGTATTAAAGAAACATTTGCTCATGAAACTGTCAGTTCCCAGGGACACACCAGAGTATATGTCAGTGGTAGATAGCCTTTTTTGATCGTTACCCCTTACAAAAAATATTTTTGGACCCCTTTGTCAGATATCTATGCATATCATCAAAGAGTGACTTTACTTTAAATCTCTATGGTTTCATTTAAATAAAGGCAGCATGAAGCTCATATAAAGAGGAAGACCACAGAGAAGGTACAAGGATGTGGTGAAGGAAGACAAGAAGTTGGTTGGTGGGACAGAAGAAGATGCAGGGGACAGAATGAGATTAAGGCAGATGATCACTGTGGTGATCCCTAAAGGGAGAACCTGAAGGAAGAAGATGAAGCCCATATCAAATTCACCTGCAAAGACCCCAGCCCCAAATGCGAATAACACATTTACTGGAAATGATGCAATGAGCTAGGCTGGCTAGGCTGCGGTTTGGGGAAGGACACAATGAGGATCGTCGGCAGCTTCTGGGCCTGCAGATCCCCTGATACCTTTAAGAAAGACTGGAAAACAGAGAAAAAAGTGGAGGAAGGGTGGGGTACAGAAATGAGAATAAACAGGTGTGTAGGGTTAGCGGGCTTTCATAGACATATTGCAAGAAGGGACATATTTGAGGTGTGGTACTGCTCCTGAAACTCAGATAAATTATCTCCAAAGAAAGATACAGCAAACATCCATCTTTTTAAAATAAAATCTTGTCTTCTCCAAAGATCATCTTATTTCCTCTCAGATTTATCAAATGATCATATGTTGTGAGGCCTGGTAAACTTTTTAAAACAAGCATTAAAAAAGTAGAAAATCACATTGTGATAAATATAGAGAAAGAAAATTCTATACACTCTGGTGGCATTTTCCGTTCATTTTCTATGGAAGGGGGTTGTAGCATTTCACAGTATGCACTGGGTGAAAGGCTGGGAACCACAGGTTGCCAGTCTATCATAATGCGAATACGCAGCGTTGTACGTGTGCTGTGAAAAGAAAAGTGAGTGTGGATCCCTGTTGACCCTCTGTGTATTCAGCTGAGCCTGGTCCCATAAGCCCAGCATAAATGCCCAGCATGGTACTGCGATCCTCCTTGCACCCCAAAGACCAAGAAGCGGTGTCTCACAGCCTCTCTTTCACTGTACTGTGCCCTCTCTCTGTCTTCCCCCGACAATGACAGAAAGACAGTGTCTCTCCCCCACCAGCAACCCTTCCGCTGTCTCACGCTCTCCTCAAACTACTGCAGCAGGTGCATAACTGTGTCATCTCCGGTCCCACAGGCTAACCCCACTTTGCATCACCCCTCTGGCATAAAGAGAGTGAAAAGACAGTGGTCAGCACAAGAAGGGAATCTGGAGAAAAAACTACATAAAGAGGAGGAGGATGGGAGGACAACAGCTACAGACCTGAAAAAACAACAGCTGCAGCAGTTGCATTGTCATTCCAACATTTGTTTCAAGCTGAGTGCAGCAACAGGTCAGTTCACGGCATGGGAACCCCAGGACTGCACAATTTACATCCTCAGGTCCAGACAAGTCAAATACAGGTCAAATAACTGCTTATTTAAAAGTGATTGCTTGGTTAATTGAGAAAATAAGTGGTATACAACCATAAACATGCTTTAGTTGCTATTCCTTATAATTTTTTCTTTTGTGGTTTACAGTACAAAGAAATCACTGTATGAAAGGATCTCTTTACAGACAACCGGGACAGAAGTAACAATTATATTGACTAGTATCACCTTAAATACATATGAAAGCATGTCAGGAATGTTGGAAGTTGGATGAGAAAAAATGTGAAGAGTTCAGAATTTTGCAAGCATAAAAGCTGAGAGTGAGCACGCCAGGCAATATGTAGTATAAGGGTTTAATAGGGAGTTTTTTAAATTAGTCAATGTTTTCTACAATCATGCTCAGACTCTGTAGTAAACTTAGATTGCACGCCAATAGCAGCTCTCCTCAGGAGCTCTGACATGATGTTAAACCATGGCCATCACACCTGCATCCATCCAGTCACAACATGCAGGTGAGCCATTTTCGCCAGGTAATCTCTAAGAGAAATGACCTGCAGGGAGCTTTGTGTGTGGCCAAAAACAGTGGCCACCGTTGCTCAAGAAACAACAAACTGCTGTGGATTTTAACTTGAAGAATACTACTGAATTAACAGCCGTGTTGCACCATCACTTCATTCCTGTTTTACTCTGACATTCTACATGTAAGATGTATATTGACATAAGTTTCACACAGGCCTGTCACAATAACTTAATGTATTATAATTAATTATGGCAGACATGTCGGCCATGTTGATTACAAGCGTTCTACTCTATTTACACAACTGCCATTCAGCCAACAAGATGCCAACAGAGTTTTCACAACCAATATGTAACTTGGGAGGTAGAAACTATGCAGCAACGCATCATTTTTAAGTGCTTCTGTCCTCTCATCTGCTCTTTGTGTCTGACTTCTAGTGTTGCGGTCTCAGGCTGCACCTCCACACACACACATTAACAGTCAACAAGATGAGGTTAACATAATGTGACACTCCAGTCCATTAAGTGTTTTTTGTGTCAATTTGAAGTGTTATTCCTAATTGTCGTGATTTCTAACCCACACTCCACAGCTCCAGTGTGGGACCATCTTTGGCTCATGAGTAAGAAACTTGACACTAAAAGAATACTGAATAGAAATCTATAGGAGAATTTTTAATGCCATAGATGATACCTGTCCCACCACTTACACCAAAGAGTGGTTGTTTCACAGTTGCACGCAGTAATGTTAATGACAGTTTCAACTGTGGGGTGACAGGTGTATTACTTATATACTTATGATTGCAGTAAAGGTGTAGGGAAGTGTTTCTTTGCGTACTGTACCCACAATATGAATTAGAAGGGCATTTGTTCGACTTCCCTGGCAGACATGAGAGAGATGCTGAATGTGTTGCCACTCATGATCGATCTGCAAATGTAGCACTGTTGTAAAACTTGATTATGATGTACAACTAAACAGGGAAAAAGAGTTTTTTTAATCATTGTTTTAGGGCAAATTTACCAACCGCTGAGTGTTCTTTTTAAATCAGACTCTATACATGCATTTTTTTTAATGTTTGGGTAACTTTAAAATTAAACTTCAAGCACTCTCCCCATTCCTTTTGATAAGAGATTGGTCTTGTCAACTCAACATGACTGCCTGGAGGTCATGCCTAGTGGCAAGACATTCTTCTACAGGGACTTTGGTTTAAACCATATGAAAGGGCAAAGGATCAAAAGAATTTGTAAATAGGGGAGCCTGAAAGTCTATTATTTAATTATTGTTTTGGTTTTGTATTTTTTCACATTTGTATTCTATTTAATGAAGATATTTTTAATATTCAAATTCCAATGTCTAATATTTCTTAAGAATATTAAGAAGAAGAACTATAAGTTCATCACTCTCTGAGAGGGCACACGATATATTTTTGCTATTTTATGGTTATTATTATATCAGTTACATTAAATGACCATATAATTGACAATTATATAATTAATCAGTTATTTTGAGGACAATATATGGTCCAAACTAAAGTAATTACTATGGCAGGCCTACTCACACATGCTATTCTCCGCCTAATGCTACAGTATAGGGTGTGGATTTTTAACCTTGGTCTGCTCTTATACATGGAAGGCCATGTTTCATGTTTCACCACATCTACTAAAATCATATGTAGCTTGGATTTCTTCTTTACTGACTGTTTTTGTTCGTTATTGGCTATGAGGAAATGAACACCGTCCTCATGTAATTAATGGGCACAATTATGTAACTGAGCAGTGGTCTGCAGTTTGCTGCAAAAAAGACCAGATGTCCCGCTAGTCGAGAAATGCAGTTGTTCTGATCACTTATGGTGGGGTCAGTGCCTGTACCAAGACCTAGCTCGCCCCCACGCAGTAATCCAGACCCTCTTTTCTTTCTCTTGTAAATAAAGACTTAATGGTTTACAAGCCCTCCAATAACCATAATACCTTCAGAGTAAATTAGCTTGCAAAGCAGCCAGATACACAGGCTGGAATGAACCAAGACTATTGGGCAGAAGAAATCCCCCATATGCATTTCTTTTCAAATGCATAATTCTGTTTTGACTTCAATAATATTTTGTCTCTTTTTTAAAAAGAGACACATTTTTCCATTTCAAGCCTTGAAAATATTTAAAATCTGAAGTCAAAATGATTTCATTTCATACCCTGCTTATCGCTCTCTGGCTTTGTATTGTAGTAGTGTGTATGTATGAATCATGAACCAGTGTGTCTATGTGTCAGCACATCATTGTGGTGAACCAACTCACCAATTTCTGTATTTGAAGTTTAGATTATTGCTCTGCTGCAAGCTGATTTACATGCGCCTGATGTCATCCCCTTGCTGTGCATTCAGTCCTGTGCCGGTATTGAAGAAGGGAAACCTTTTCAAAAGTTTGTGAAACTGAGCAGGCTTTTCAGTGTAAAAGTAGGACACACCATGAGGAGGAACTTAAACTGATGTACATTGTTTAATATCTAGTTAGATTGTTTTTGAATATTTTTAAAGTATATGTATATGGTTAAACTGACACTATGAATACGTATATCAACCCTGGATCACTACAGTGAAAACGCTGCTTGATAGCTGGTCATTAAATGAGCTACTCTCCTTCATCCTAAACATCAGGGAATCTATTTGTAGGCTAGATGTGGGCCCGGATCTTTCCCATGGTGAGCAAAACAAACAGTCGTTGCTGGCACGAAATACAGAGGAGCCAGAATTATGCCTTATCTGATCCAAGTTCTTAAGCTGAGATGTGAACTGTTTCTGTTGTTTCTTGAGTACAAACTTCTTCTTGGAGAAAATCATTTTAAACAAAGAAGGTCTTAAAACTTGCTAAAATATTAAAACACACATACACACAAGAGCTGCAAAGTACTGTAACAATGTCTTACTTCTGAAGACTTCGGTGCAGCATAAAAACAAGAAAGACGTCACTGAAAACTAGAAATGCCATCGAACACCCTTAAAAACCGTGGTTGCTCAATAAGCTTCAGAAAAATCAGTCACTGTAGTTCACTCAGTTAGGGCAGGGCCAGGGAGTCAGTCAGCCAGTCAGGACGGTTGAGTTGTAAATGTGTTCCAGCAGGAAAAGCTTCAGAGCAAGGCGAGCAGTCTAGAGTCGGCAACTTTCCCCTGCTCCATCTAGCGCACCACCCTCCCTGCAGCCCACCCAAGAAGCAGCCCATGGGCATAAATTTGAGAGCCTGACTCGCTGCGGATTTAAAACAATCTGCATTTCTCTCCCTCTCTCTCACTCCAACTCCTCCACAGTCTCTATGAAATATTTTACTCGTTCACCCTTTACTCTCTTTCACAATTCTTTCCCTTCCAAAAAATTCCACTGTTAACGAAAATGGAAAGTTCTTTTTGAGCGTCTGCCAATAATATTATTTTTCTAACGGCTTAATTAAGTTTGCAAATATATACGAAATGCACACAAACTTTTTTTTCCTACAAAGAATCCTTCGTTTTTGTCTCTACTGTAAAGGGGACAGCAGCAATGCTTTGTTGAAATAAAGTTAATTACATCTCACAAAACACAATCTTTCAATAGTTTGTTGTTTCCTAAAGGGAATTATTTTCTCAATAACAACAAAGTAGACTAGTTTCCATTTATGTTTTATGGCAGTGGACCACAGGGAACATAACTGTAAACAATACTTGACGCTACAGAAGAAACCCTTCAGTCAGTTTGCTTCAGTTTAGGCTGTCAGAAAACCGACAAAACAAGCACACCGCAGCACTTTTTTTAATCATCTGCTGCCGTGCTTTTTGGCTTGAATGGGTTCAGTTTGGTTGCAGATGCTTCTCTTTTTGGGCAGATTTATCATCCTGTTTCTGCTAACAAAACAATCAACAGATGTTATTTGTAAATCATAATGAAGGTGCAGATTTCTGTGTGAATCATCTGTGAGAGTTCAACTTTCCACACGGAGCCTGAAGTCTGATCAAAGCATTCAGCAGACTGAATGTCATGTCAGATGTGTTGTAGTAAATATGAGGCTTTATGACTGTGGGTGAAGCTACCTTTGACCCACAGCACGTTCATGTCAGTGTATCAGTGACAGCTTTCCCTGCATTTGGCTCGTAGTAGTAGTAAGCTGTATGCGTGTGCCACTGCCCCTCCGTCCATGAATGTGGACTTCCTGTTATGGCATCTGATCTGGTTAACGTGGCATCAACCAGTCACAACTGACTCTTACTGTAGTTAAAGAGTAGAGCAGCAGGGACAGAAAAAGACACAAGAGGCTGAGCAGCAGAGAAAGAATAAGAAAGTATGAAAAGACAAGCTGAAGTAGGAAGATTTATTTATACAGAAGTGGAATATTTAGAAGTAACAAAAGGAGAACCACACACACACACACACACACACACACACACACACACACACACACACACACACAAAGAGAAAGAATCTTCATCTTTCTTTGTGGGTCTGGAATACTGACCACACTACTCCTCTCATAAACATGCAGTATAAAGCCACAGTAATAAGTGGTTTGGGCCATTCATTGTTTTAAATTTTGTTTTGCACCTCTATAAACGTGGAACACACTGACACTGAGCTCATTTAGAAAAAATGCATACAACTGGGTAAATGGACAGAAACTTTGTTTACTTTCTTTCCAAAATGTCAAATTTTGCACACAAAGAACTTAAATGGTATTTTTTTAAATTAAAACTCTCAGATCCTCCTCCACACAAAATCTGGGTATCAAGAAAATTTTAGGACTAACAGAAGAGTCACATTCACTGTGAACATTTTAAAAGAAATTCAGATAATAAAAAAAAGTGAAATCAAATATATCAGATATTTCAAGATTTAAAACACAAATATCTGTCCAGCTGAAGTTATTTGTTTTTTACAGTGAAGCACTGAGCAGTTTAGCATATTGTAATATGCAAAAAGGGAAAAGGGGCTAAACATGTTTACACTTTTCAAACTAAAGCAATGTAGATTATAATAAAAAAAACAAAGTTTTGGTAATTCAGGTTACATTGGTACAGATCTTTCAAGAAATAAAAAATGTCAGCTGCACTCACTAGTGTCAGGTCAATAAAATGTATACTGAAAAAGCAGCTATTACCCTCCATGTGCATCTGCATCTTACAGCATGTCCAAACACATGAAAAATGCTGTATACCGCTGCATGATTAATCACGTGTTTTTGTGCTAAATACCTGAAGTATACACTGAGACGAGTGTGTAGTATATAACTGCAAGCTCACCAAGAACATATGCCCAGCCAGGAATCTTAAGACGTTATCTCATCTTAGATAACAGAGTTGTTCTCCAGAAGACCCATCATAACACACGCAACGTGAATACGCCTCTGCACTTCTTAACTTATCGTGTCTCTGTCTGCCTCTGTCTCTCACCCAAGTGGGAGTGGGAAATGATCATTCTATCACATAAACTTGCTGCAAATGTTCTTACCTCCACATAACATGCTACGAGGAGTGAGCCACCTTCTTCACTGACTGAAACTTATACAAGAGTTTTGTTGGAGAGGGAAAAAAGAAGAAATACATTTCTAATATCAGCATTTCATCCAGATGTTTTTGCTCATTTTATGTTCTGTTATGGAAGCCAGAGGCATTTAAGAAACTCTCACAGACAGGGAGGGAAAACCCTCCACTGCTATCTGAAATCATGAGGGTAACACCGGTTTTGGATGTTTTTTTTCTAACTGGTGGACGTCAGAGAGACGCAGGCAGTGAGGAGGGTGACTGTAAGACAACTGTGTTGTAATTACACTGATGATGGCAGCACCCAAATGCATCGTGGCTATGGCAACCTGGTGAAATAATAAACACTGCCTCCTCTTCGCTTTCTGCCTGCCGACAGGACAGAACCACATGAGTCATCAGTGGCTGAGAACACACACATTGAAATACACATGGCCAAAGACGCTCACACATACGGGTACATAATCTTGCAAGAGTACAAACACTCTATGAATGAACCTGCATGCACATACAAACATCTGTAAACAACAAACTCATCCAATTACCACTCACACACACAGAGCGAGTTTGATTCACTTTTATCAACCTGATCAGACAACTGAATCTAATCAAGAAAAAAAATTACAACATCAGGTTTTCTCTGCCTCTTTTTGTCATCCACAGTCGACCACCATCCCTCAAAGAACCCCCAACCACATGCCCATTGTTACAAACCGAGTGGGAAATGATTAAGTATCAGTGTGGGTTTTAGTGCATACAAAAGCTATTCACAATATCACCTGGATCCTATTAGCACCAGTTTGATTTCTAATATCAACCACATGAGATGATAGTTAACAGTCGGCCTTGGCTTAGCGCTTTTAAACACACACACACACACACACATATGCACAAACACAAATGTATGAAAGACCGCCACCCTAATTCAAAAGAGGAAAGACACTGGGAAAAATGGCAACTTCACCTTTTACTGTGAGCAGCATGCTTAATATCACATGCATGCACAGATTCCCTCAGGCACAGTCTTACGCAAAAACACTGTGTTTACTGTAAAACAGAACCAACTTCACTCTTATTGTTGCCTAGTATGCCCCAATCAAATAGGCCTTTTTTCTTCTATCAGTATTTCCACATTAAAGCCATTCTTAAATGTATTTATTTTTAATAAGGGAATAGCTGGACTGCACTTATGAAATTAGATTATGACAGCCACTAGCTGTTATTTTCCTTATTGATTAATCTGTGGGCTATATTTGTTGATTACATCTACAAAAAAAATGTAACTCAGTTATGGAATCACTCCTAACTCACCACTTTGGCTTAAATTTCCCATCATCTCCCCACTAAAAAATTACATCAATTTCAGCTGACCTCTGTCTCATTATTCTATTGCTTTGAACTGATTGTCCCTGTAGATTATTTTTTTAATCTCCACTGCTGCAATTTGTCTGCTGCATCCTCTAATGGGTGGGAAAAGTCCAAGTGACCACGAACGATGATTTTCTGAATATTTCCCATGACTGCAACATTTCCCCTTTCTATTATGCCTGCCCTTTGGCTAACACGATTCAAGATTTCTAAGTGTCTAATGCCTTTGCCCTCTGGTGTCAACCCAGTACTTAGTACACACACACACACCCTCCATTTCTCTGCCTCATTTAAGTGTCATTTTATGTATTCAATGCTGTATTTCTACGAACAGGGGATCTCATGAAATTGTTAGTGTGATCTGAATGTATGCAACAGTTTTTTGACATTGAATACAAACTTCTGGCATTTGAAGCTTCTTTTAGTAAAAATCATATAAGTCAGTTGGGATAAGGATTGGCTAAAAATAACCAAGACCACCACCACAACCAAAATCTATTAATTCTAACCATAAATGGGAGCACACAAAGTAACTGAAACAAAAAGTAATGAAACCTGATAAATCAGCATAAGCCTCAAATACCCGACCCTGTCATCAGAGATCTAATCAAACAGATCATCTCTTCATGAATCAAAGGAGAAAAATAAGAAGTACGAGAAAGGAGTAGCAGAGGATAAAGACAGAAAAGGACTATCTGTGAGTCTGTGTGTGCCTTTGGTTATGTGTCCTCTGGAGCATCCCATGCCTGTCTACTCTGTTCTCTCTGCAGCCAAAGCTGATCGGCTATGCACTGTGAGCCTACGTGGTTTCAGCCAGGGCCAGCACAGACAGACAGCTGCTATTAAACCCTGATTGTTTCAGGTTCACAGGGTGTGAAAGGGTCTGATTGAGGGGCTGTGATCCCAGTGAGGGTGGTCTTTCCCCCCTCTTTCCCTCCACCTCACCTCCCTCTCTCTCTCTCTGGAAGGTGGGAGGAGGGTGTTGGGGAGAAGGAGGATAGTGTGTGTGTGTGTGTGTGTATGGGGGGGGGGTCCACAGCAATCACGTGACACGTTTCTTGCTGAGCAGACTAAAATGGAATCTGGACAAAAACACACCACTTGTTGCTGCCTGCTTTTGATTACGTGTGTGTCACATGACCGATGGCTGATAGTGCCAGTGATTAGTGTTGTCCACATCAGGAATGCTACAGCTTGCTATGAAAAATCTATGTTTCCGAAGTTCGCGTTTAATGAAAGACACTCATTGGTTAAGTTCCCTTTATTTCAAATCTGAATTGATGAACATTAAACCTTTTCTTTTCTGAAGTAAAAGTGCCTCTTTCCACCAAATTCAATTGTATTCAGCCTGAGACTTATCTCTGCTCTGATAATCCAACTCAGCCCTCACCTGTGCCTAGCTTTAGGAGGACAGTTGCTTCCTGTATGGTCTATTTGTTTAAGAGCATTCACATTAAGAAGCCTTTTGGCCTTAACACACTTGATAAAGACCAGGGAGTGCGAGGAAGCTCCCCTGCAGAGCTTTTCACATGTGGCCAAAGGACAAGTGCACTTTTCTCCCTCAGTCTCTCCCCATCTCAACCTTGTATAGAGTTTCAGTTCTTTTCTGTTCTGGATTATATATTTTTTTTAAATTAAACTATGTTGCATTGATTTTTTGCATGTTCACACAAGAAAACTATTAAAGTATGATAAACTTTCAAATGAAAATGAACTGACCTCTCAACATAACTGCTTGCATCTTATCCAATAGATATCAGTAACCTGGATCACAATGATTTCAATTCAGACTTGTCTGCACTCCTTTGAACTGTTTCCACATGCCATTGGAGTGTAAATTCTGTGTGTGTGTGTGTGTGTGTATGTGCAAATACTGTTAAGGGAGGTTGTGACTTTGTATGCCAAACACTTCTCACTGTCACTTTGAAATAAATAAGTGTTTGGCTCTTCCATTGAGCCCAGTGTTGACACTCTTCAGTCCAGGGTCACTACATGAAGTCCAGCAGCCTAATCTTCCCACATTAGCAGCTACAGTCTCCTCTAACAGAGATAATTAGATTAGAATCTATAATCTATGTCAGATTAACAATAGTTCATGGTGGTTCAAATGGTTTCTTTCTTCAAGAAAGAATGCTCAGTTAATAAGGCATCTGCAGGAGCTTTTTGTCCCCAAAAGCTTCACACAGTGCAGGTGTTGTTTTGTGGGTGCCCTGGCAGTACCTTGCATTTGGAAAAGATATTGGCACCTCAAGCATTTCAGGTTACAAGAAACAGCTGTTCTCGGGTGGCCCTGCCGCCCTCCTCAGTGCCAGATGAGTTTACACTGTGCAGGCAGTCAGACCCCTTCCTCATGGAAGAACTTCCCCAACAGATGAACGTTACAAAGGCAGGAAAACTTCACAATTTCAGATGTCTAAACTCTGACCAACCCTGCATCTCCACACATGCACAGAAAAGTCAGAACTGACCCCACTTTTCAGCTCAGGATGAAAAACGGCGCATTTTCGGTCGGTAAACAGAAATACTATGCAGCTCGGTCACTGAAATCTGAAGTGCACAAATTGTAAAGATAAATGGCAAAGCATCATCAAAAAACAAAGACTCCTCCCAACAGGTAAAAGTCACCCACCGCCTAAAGAGAGCCTATTAAACGTCCATTAATGACACAACTGCAAGTTTAAGCCGCATGTCCACAGGCTGATTAAAGTTCCAGGTGATTACACACGACTTCCAGAACTTGATTCATCAATAATCGGTTGAGATTTGAGGAGCGAGTATGAATCACCAGCGCTGCTTACCTCAGGTTAAAGCAGGGATATTCAGCATGAAACTTCTGGACTTGCTTCCCAGAATCCTTGGAGGAGCGCTGAGGATCCCAGGACTGTGAAAGTTAAAGTCTTGAGTTTCCAGTAAAGCCCCGCGTCTCTCTTTCTCTCTTTTCCCCCTCTCTCTCTACTTTTCTGGCAGGCGCGCTCGGATGGAGATAAGTGAACTCTTCACAGAAACCGACGCATTGTGCTTCCTGAGAAGCGCGCTTCCACCGTTTGATTCTTCAGAGTCGCTTTACGTGAACGGCGACAAAATTAAACCCCATGTTCGGCTGTGGAGTCCCGCAAAAGCGCCGCGGTGTCGGTCGCAAGAGCCAACGCGGGGAATGTGCACCCCCTCCTCGCTGCCTCCTCCCTCCCTCCCTTTCTCCACAGTCTGTGGACCACCCCGAAACAGGAAGTTCACTTTTTGTTTTTCTTAAAAAAAAAGGAGCACGCTGCCTTCTCCCTTCAAAGTTAACATGCACCTCTGAACACCCAACCAAAGTGAGAGATGATCCATTTCTCACCTTTTTACCCTTGTGAAAAAAGGAGACACATTTACAGTAATAAAGGCAGTTATATAAAGACATTACAGCATGCGCATGTTTATTAAATACGTGTATGGACATGGCTGCGTCTATATAAAGTGCGCTCCTATCTAGTAATTGGGATAATCTATCTATAAATGTGTTTACTTTACTGGTGTAACTTCATAGCTGCTTCTCGGACAGCGTGTGTGGCTGGCTTCGTGTGGGGATGCTGCAGATTGCTGCGCTTTGCCAGTAAAATCCACCACAAAACCCGGACTGGAGTCATCCTTTCATTGCTCGCACACTGAGAGAAACCGGAGAACACTGGAAACGCAACCAAGCAAAGGTGATTGCGTCAAAATCAAGAGTCGGGCTGTATAAAAGCCGCAGATTTTTGCAACCTTTTGTGCATATTTGTTGACAAAACCTCAATCACGATGACCAGAGTGTTCCAAAGTAAGTTCAGAATCAGAATACTTTATTAATTACTTGTGTTGCATACACTCCATTAAGTATACATTAATGTGAAATACTATATAAATACATATATCCAGATATACTGTGTTAAATAGTTTGATATCCAGAACAGTGAATATAAGTAAAAGTATGAAGTCTTGCAAATATACATAAATATGAATACTGGACATATATACACTACCAGTCAAAAGTTTGGACATGCTTGGCCACAGGGGAGTATGGCCAAGCATGTCCAGACTCTTAACTGGGAGTGTATATTTGTGGATAACACAGCAAACTGTGTTCACAGACCCCCATTTCTGAAAGGTTTCCTGAGCCCATGCAGGGATTTCCATGACATTGCAACGCAGTACTGCCTGAAGGCTCAAAGATCACAAGCATCCTTGGTTTTTGGCTGTGTCCCTTGCACACAGAGATATCTCCAGATCCTCTAATTCTTTTGACAGTATCATGTACTGGAGATGAAGGCAAATTCAATGTCTTTCCATTTTTACATTGAGAAACATATTTCTTTTTTTGCCAATATGTTTATTGTCTTTTTCAAAATTTTTTCACAAACACATAACATATACACATACATACATATACACACTACACACACAAACTGCATACCCTTGCATCATTTTTCAATTTGAATAAACGTAATGAAATTGGATTAGTTAACAAATTATGAAAGAAAAAAATAGAAGAAAATAAAAAAGAATAAATAAATAAATATGTAAACTAATAAAAAAAGGGGGGGAGAAAGAAAGAAAATGGGGGCTACATTTTACAGCATTTGCAAATCATTTCAGAAAAATCTAGCACTTTCATTCGTCATAATATTCATATGGTGGTTCCCAGAGTTTATCAAAGTCTTCGTTTGCCC
>VUQH01008498.1:6670-16853 GCA_015106775.1 Etroplus canarensis
ACAAAGAGTAAGCTTGACATTTCCACACAGATCCTCATGAGGACCACAGCACATCCATCTACAGGCATTGCAAGGATCCCAGAAATCCGATTTGTCATCCGATAATTGCGCCATTTTCGAGTTATTAAGTGTAAAATTGTTATACGATTTAATGGGCTAGAATTTTATATTTCTTTTCTGGTCTTACTGACCAGTCAAAGCCCTTCTATACTAGTGCTTTATCTGTCACACTGTCAGAGTTCAGGACAAGAAGTGAACCCAAGGTGCAGAACTCCAAAGCCAGATGTGGTGAGGTGAACATAAAGGGAGCTATATCAAAAGCTGATAAAAAGCAAAATTAACAAAGTCCGAGAAGTACAGGGAGAAGTCAGAACGTGGCGTGGCACCTAACTGAACACGACAACGAGCAATGAAGAGGCCGGGGTGCAAACACACGTGACACTAATGAATAACGAGAAACAGGAGGGAGAGGAGCACAGGTGACACCGATCGGGGGCAGGAAGCAAAGGGGAACATTATACACAGGACGCCAGAGGTCACCACATTAAAAGAGGAAATGAGAACATAGACACAAGACCGAACGTGAGAGAAGACAAGAACACCGAGGGACTAACAACAAACTAACCAGACTAACGCTGGGAAACATGTAGAGGACGAAGAAACCTAAACATCAAGGAAACTAACAAAAACTCCAAACCATAAAACCCACAGACCGTGACACACACACACACACACACACACACACACACACTCACACATACATTGATGACTGCAATTTGAGACATTTTGACATGCAGACAAGCCGAGCTGGAGGTCAAACTGAGCTTTCGATTAACGGACGACCCACTCAACCTCATGAGCAACTTGAAAGACTGATGAGGGCCACTGTGCTCTACCGCAGTTCTATACGAAGCTACATGTTATATTACATTCATTAAAGCTTAAGCATAGACCGTTACTATTTTTTAACCAAACCTTTGTCTTTAAAACGGTATCCACTGCTGCTGACTTCTGCGGGATTTTAAATGCGTGTCCCTTTTGACTGGATGAATCTTGACAGCAGGAGGGCTGAATTTTATAATGGGCCCAGCAGTAAAACTGTCACATTACCTGATACCTGCTTGGCTAATAATGTCCCTAATGGCCCCTAATGCTGGTCAGATCCGGTCATTGCTTTGTAGAGAGCTTGACTCTTAGACTCATCCCACCACGATGCTCCACAGAACGCCACAGGAACTCATTCCTACCTGTGACGCCTTGACTAACTTCTTTCTATCATCATATCCTGTACACACTGTATATAGTATTTAACTTTGGAGTTATTTATGCACTCTATCCATATATATAATTATACATTTTAATCTTCATTTTTCTGCCTTTCAGATTTATTTTATTTAGATATAACTGAGCTTCTGTAACAAATGCATTTTCCCGCCTGGGTTTAATAAAGTGTCCTGATTCTGATTCTGATTCTGAAATTATTTGGCACACGCTTTTCAGTGCATTCAATCTCCATGGGAACCCCAGGGCAGTGTCTAATTGTAAGTGCACCGCTTTCAAACATGCAACCAGGAGTGAGGACTGAGTGCAAGAAAAAAGAGCCCATTATTGCAGGTTGCAATTTATATTTCTTTTTGTATAAATATCCATATTTTAAACATTAAAATGGCCAAAAATGCTCATTTAGGCAGGAAATTACTTTTGCCTTTCGCCATTCGTTTATTAAGTTTCTAAAAGGTGATGAGTCTGTAGTGCTTAAGGCCATTTCTAGTACTTATTGTTGACTGAAAACTTGACAATTTAACAGTAATTTAGGTTTATGACTGTCGCTCTTCTATGCAAGTACAGTCCCCTCCAAAAGTATTGGAACAGCAAGGCCAGTTAGTTTGTTCTTGCTGTGCACTGAAGACGTTTGAGTGTGAGATCAAAAGACGAGCATGAGAAGAGAGATCAGAGTTTCAGTTTTGATTCCCTGGTATTTACATCTAGGTGTGTTAAACAGAGAACAGAAC
This sequence comes from Etroplus canarensis, assembly GCA_015106775.1. Classification (NCBI taxonomy): domain Eukaryota; kingdom Metazoa; phylum Chordata; class Actinopteri; order Cichliformes; family Cichlidae; genus Etroplus; species Etroplus canarensis. Next base: position 8,683 of record VUQH01008498.1, read on the forward strand.
ACATTTTATATTGAACCACCCAGTTTTTCATGTGAGTAAAAGTATCAGAGCGGAATATTTTCAGTTGAATTAAAGTCAAAAATACTTCATATTTCCTTGCATATCCCTTGCTTGCAGTAACTATATCAAACCTATGACACATAGGCTCCACCTGGTTCTTTTTTTCTCCATTGGTTGTGCCTTTCCAGGCTTTTACCACAGCATCTTTTAGTTGTTGTCTGTGCTGCAGGGTTTCTGCCTTCAGTGTTTTCTCCAGGAGGTGCATGTTCAGCTGGGGTAAGATCTGATAATTGACTGTCCATGAAGTCCTTTGTTGAGATGGCAGTGTGTTTTGAATCATTTTCTTGCGTCATAATTAAGTTTCTCTACCACCATACTACCATCGTGAGTTGCATCATCAATAAAAATTACTGAGCCTGCTCCAGAGGCAGTCATGCAAACCCAAGCCATGACACCGGCTCCACCATGCTTCCCAGATGAACTTGTGTGTTTAGGATCATTAGTAAATCCCATCTTTCTCCATACTTTGATCTTTGCAGCACATTCAGCAGCAGCCTAATCCCAACGCAAAGCACCTCAAACTCTGCAGCTCCTCCCTTTAGCAGCTGGACTGTTTCTCTCATGGCCAGATCTTGTATATTGTATTTATGTGACATATTGCACTTTTTACATTAAGGCATATTTATTTTTTATTTATTTTTCTATATTTCATATTTTTAGAAATATTTACATCTACTATTTTACTGTTTTAACTTTGGGTGTGTATGGGAGTAAGGCGAGCACTGTGAGTCTCCTTCAAACAGTGGATTGTGATATTTCCACCCCTGCTGGCTGGAGGTTGTTGGTGAAGTTACAGACTGTTGCTTTGGGCTTTTCCTTTGCATCTCTCACCATGTGTCAGTTATCAGCTGTTGTTGCTTTCCTTGGATGACTGGGCCGATGTCTGCAGCTCAGTACATTCCAAATTGTCGTACCGGCGATGCCCAGTGCTTCTGAAATACCTCTGGCGCTTTTGTCTTTTCTCTCAGGTCTCCATGTTGGTCTAACCGCTATTACTACCTAATGATTAAACAATCCGTCTTATATTACATACCTATATGGCAAGAAACACCTATTGCATGTCATGTTCCGACTTGAAAAACTTGTCAGATTGACTCTAAACAACGTACAGGATAACACATTTTATGCATCTACATGTAATTACCAGGGAATAAAAGCTCTTCTCGTTTTCATCTTTTGTTCTCACACACAAATGCCCTCACTGGCCTTGCTGTTCCAGTACTTTTTAAGGAGACTTCATTCGATTGTACTGGATATAATTCAGCACAAAAGCACTAAAATATTATAATGAAGGACAAAAGAGCAGATTTTCTCCTTCACGTGTCACGTTTTGACAAATGCTTTTCATTATCAGCTTTGAAATTAACTATTGCATGCATTATCTCAGTGTGGCTGTAATGTTCTTTCAGTTAAAATGACACGCGTGTTCTGCTTTTCTGGAATCGTGCGGCGCGAGGAAGCTGTTGATGATCTTACGAACAGCTGGATGCAGCTTCACGCTGAAGCCCTCGAACATCCACTTCATGCATGGGCACGCACAGACACACAGTGTCCAAAACCTGTACACAGTCGCACGCACAAACACCATCAGTGGCCCCTGCTGAGCTGTTGATAATTACAAGTAAAACGCTGCAGTAAACACCCACCTACACACACACACACACACACACACACACGTTGAGAAGGAGTTTTATTGCAGTTCAGAGCGGCTGGGCTTCTGTTCTCCAAGCGGCATGTGGAGTTCACTAATAACTTTCAGCAGCAAACGGAAGGAAAAACGCGCCGAGGCTGATCGACAGATTAAACACGCGCATTACAAACGCGTATAAACAAATGAATGAGTCTGAGATTGAATGAGTAAATAATTGAATGAACCGATTAACCAGATAAGATGAATAATTAATAAATGATAGCGAGAGAGAAGGCGAGAGAAGTAAACAACAGAAAAGTGCGCACAGGTGACAGAGCGGACCCATCAGTGCGCGGCACAACGAAGTAATCAGACTTTCAGCTTCCTTCGGTCCTCGCGCTGCTGAGCTGCAGTGGGCCGAAACACGGGGAAACAGCTGGCGATGGGTGAGCCTGCGCGCCACAGAAATCATTCCCATAGGTCTGTGCAAGCTGTTGTTACAACTTCTAGTGCTGGTTTTTTTTTTGAGTCACCTCTTACTGCCGCATGAATAAGGGAATGTAAAATGTACTCTGGTCTTGACAACTTTACGGCACCTACACACTGTGCAAATTCAGCAATCACAAATTCAATGAAATTCACACCGCGTGACAGAGATCTTATAAACTTTTGAAAGACATCGAGTTTGATCCGTTTAAACTGCACAGCGATATTGCTTGTTGTATCTGGGCTCCTATACGTGGCTGCTGTTCCTCTGCTATTTCCTCCCATGCTACATCTAGCTTGGCATGCTCGTGATTACAGCCGGAAGGCACATCATACAAACAAGGCTTCTGCTGCCAACTCTGCTAAACTTTCTCCTTTGTTGAAATCCCCAACATTTTGTTTTGCACACTTAACTTCCATCTCTTTTTTTTTTTTTTCCTCTGTAGAATTGATCAGTGTGCGATTTCATGCAACCATTTGGTTTGTAAGATAAGATAAGACAAGATAAGAAATGCTTTATTTATCCCAAAAGTTGGGAAATTACAGTGTTGCAACAGCAAATCAAAATCCAGCGACAAAGGTCCTCCATACCTGTGGAAGCACAACGCAGATAGATGTTGGAGAAAGTAAGTGAGCAGAGGGTGGTCAGGATCCATGAATTATCCGCAGTCATGTGGATGACCTCTGCATCAGCTAATGGAGGAAGCCAAATGGTTTTTATTCAAACTGGTTCCAGCTGGGGATGCCACGATACCAGAAACTTAGTATCGTCTTGATGCATGCTCAATCATCCAGGTAGTAAAACCTCAAAAGTTGATTCTGTTCATCTGGACGTAAAGTTTTCCGTGCTAGAAACGTTTCATCGCTCATCCAAGTGACTTCTTCAGTCTGAAGAAGAGACTGAAGAGACTGAAGAAGTCACTTGGATGAGCGATGAAACGTTTCTAGCATGGAAAACTTTACGTCCAGATGAACAGAATCAACTTTTGAGGCAGAAACTTAGTAGTCCGTACCAGTGCCAGTAAAATGACACAATTCTCAATACCAAATTAAATACGACGATTTAAAATAATAATTAAAGATGATTGTACTTAAACATACATCTGAGCATTAAGAAGAAGAAGCATCCAGTCCACCTCCAGGGGTCCAGAACCAGGTCTCGAGTTGACCTCCAGGTCCGGGTCCATGAACCGGCGGCCCCCAGCAGCCCTCTGGTGTCAAATCGAGTCTTCCAACGGACTGAGCCACTGCCGTGGGTCGTGCAACAGTTTTGTGTCGATACTACAGTCATGCATATGATTGGCAACATTTTTTGGCTTTCTGAACACATTCTTAACCCGATCGACGTTTTTGAAAGGATCACCAACATAACGATGTTGTTACTATGAGGTATAACATTAGTTACGTTGTGTTAGCGTAAGCATTTATAGAACATTGACCACTGCGAAAACGTGAGACCGTGGAGCTGACGTCACATCAGCAATGCCAGCTGTCTTAAACTAAATGGTAACGTGTATTTCATAACATAAGAAGGATAATACTGTTAATATGCACTGAAACTTTGAACTCTTTCACTAAAGTGGAAGCATTTCCTCCTATGGTTTGAAAAAACATGACAGCATCATTTGCATATTGTCTTTTCTGAATCAATTGTCACTCCTTAGTCATCTGCCTCAAACTCAAAGTCCTTCACTTACCCGAGTCCCTACTGTCTTTCTCACTAACGAGCTGGGCGGAGCTATCCTGGCAGCAACACGAGTCATCATCTTTCACATGTAGTTTTTGCTTTGCCATTAGTAGTTTTCCCTGTGTTTGTGGGCATCCTTCTTCTTCGATAGATAGGAACAGGTGTCACTCCTCATGTGGCGATTATAACTGCACAAATGTCTCGACTCACTGTACATAGAGTTTGTTACATTTTTACTTTCTTAACTAAGCAGCTATCACTAATATAGGTCCTGTAATTTGAGTAATTTTCCCCCTGGGATTAATAAAGTATTCTGCTTGTGATTCTGATAAATGCTTGTAGCCATGTGCTGTTCCCATCAGTTCTGGAAAAATTGCATCCTTGGTACAGATGCTACATTCGTTAGTTCCAAAATGTAGAAAATAGTATCATTGCATTTTTAGAATGTTGGTATTGACGGGTATCCTAAGTACCAGTTCTGTTGACATCCTTAATTCAAACAGCAACGGCAGTGACAAATTAGCTAATACAGACGCATTCCAACAGCTAGCAGTTGAAGCCACAGATGTGTTTCCTTGCAGCAACGTGTTCGGAATTACGCTGCTTTTCAGTCAAAACTAGTGCAGTCCCTTCACATCTCCCTCTACCACAATCCACCTGAAAAGTCCTGAAGCCAGGCACGGTCACGCTGTGGTCTGGGAAGCGTGAGTGCGGCAGCGTCTCGCTCCGCAAAGCACGTCAAACTGCGCTTGCCGTTTCCCCTCTGGTGTTAATCAGCTCACCGGGCTCACAGAAACAGTCACGTTTTGAGATGACCTGGCTGCCGTTTCCACAGGACCGTTAAGACAACCAGCTTTTAATCCTCTTACTGTGTGTCGTTTTAAAGCCACGACCAAAGACCGGACGGCAGTTCCTTCACGTTGGCCATCTTTTGTCAAAGACAGCGCAGAACTGTGCACAGTGTACCTTTAATTGTTCAAATATATGTGTTGAGAATTTGTAAATTAATTTAAAAAATAAAACTAACAGAAACACAAAAGCTATTCAAACAAGTAAGAGACCTAAAGAAATTTAATCAACAGTCACAAAAATAGTAATAATACTAAACAATACTCATGAAATTGGCTACTTTTCAGTTTAAACCACAGTAAATAAGAGCAACTATTCAATAAGCAACTAAACAGAGACAACACATCCCGTACCCACCCAATGACCACATTAGAAACTTGTTTATGATATTTCATTGCTTTGTCACTGCGTTTGCATTCAGCATATTATAATAAATGATGTTGTCTGGTGCAATATTTTTGCCTTAGCACAAAGGCAATCATAGTTTTTTTGTTTTCCATCAGGCTTTGAGCTAAAACCAGCTGTCTTTGGATCCTGACCTTGACTTGACACGTACACGCCCCACATGACCTTCGTGTCGATGTGTACCTACACCAGGAAACCGTCAGGTGATCCTCTCCAAGATCACCCGATCGTAAAGAAACCCTCGCTGTCATTTCTTAAGCCATTCGCCTCATCCTCCTGCCTCTGTTTAACTTGTGCCCATTTGGTGCGTTTAGCGTAAGAGCACAATTTTAGAAGCACATATGCGTGTGGTTAACGAGTTTGTGTGTCCCAGCATAAACAGTAACACACACGGAGATTCACACTCAAACACGCACGCAAAAAATGCGCACAAACACACACACACACAAGCCATGTTTATGAGTACTCTAAGCAGGATTTAAATAACCTATTAAATATCTAACTTTTGTACAGCTCCCCAAAGTGTGTTTTTCATTCTTGCTGTTTTTTCATAGCTCTCAGTCTAAGCTTCTTCATTGCGGATCTACAAGTTGTCACTGTGATCCACTTTTGTAATCCCAGAGATTGTTTAACTCTTCTGAATACCAGTGTTTGATTTGGTTTGTTATCCTAGAATTAGGTTTTAGCCCTTTTATCCCCCCATTAATTAGCTTTCCTGAGACTGAGTAATTGTCGTTATGTATGCACTTTTAGTTAGAGTCCTACGAATTGTTATGAAGATTCAAATGTGCTGGTGATGCTCTTTATATTTGGTTTAGAACCCTAAAATCCAAATTATTAATGTAGAGCCACACAAATGCAGTATATTTGTCTTCTGATTTCAGATGGCGTGAGCGCACTGTGAGACAGGTGTGTAGGAGCATGTACTGTAACAGAAGCTAAACTCCCACATCAGTCAGTGCAACACTTTAGGTTCAAAGTTTTACCCTGTGATGACGAACCTTTTTTTCATATGTCTCTTTTGAGACAAATACCTTTTTAGTTTTTTGAGCTCACTGTATGGGCAAAAGTATTGGGCCGCCGACACATTACACCTACAAGAGCTTTTATGATATCCCATTCTAAATTCATTGGTATTAATATGGATTTGGCTCCCCCCTTTACAGCTGTAACAGTTTCCACAGTTCCCAAAGGTGTTGGGTGGGGTTGAGGTCAGGGCTCTGTGTGGGCTAGTAGAGTTCTTCCACGCCAAACTCAGCCAGACATGCCTAATGGGCCTTGCTCTGTTCACTGGGGCACAGTCATGCTGGAACAGAAAAAGGGCCTTCCCCAAAGTGTTCCCACAAATTTGGAAGTATAGAATTGTCGACAATGTCTTGGTAAGCTAGCCATAAGGTTCCTGTCACTGGAACTAAGAGGTCCAGGTCAACAGCAGAAATACAACCCCATAGCATTATCCCTCCTCATACTTTACAGTTGGCACAGTTCATTCAGGCAGGTGACGTTCTGCTGTCATTTGTCAAACCCACACTCATTCATCGAACTGCCAAATAGAGAAGCATGATTCGTCACTCCACAGAACATGCTTACACGACTCCAGGGTCCAGTGGTGGTGTGATTTGCTCCGCTCTCGCTGACGCTCGGCATTATGCTCGCATGCAGCTGTGTGGCGATAGAAACCCATGCCATGAAGCTCCTGGCACACAGCTTTTATGCTGATGTTTGGAACTTGGCAGTTATTGAGTCTACAGAGGGTTGGGGACTTTTATACACTTTTATATCATGGTCCACAGTTTTACTCTTTGATTTCTGTTGTGAATTCTTAGTTTACATGTCTGAGTCAAGGTTTCTGTTCTGTTTAGGGTTTTCTACATTCCAGTGACTGAAGTTTAAATTCTTATGTTTTTGTAGTTTGAGTGTGAGTTCTTTTTTCATGTCCTTTTATTCTAGTAATGCTGAGTTATATTGTACTGATTTCCAGTGACAGTTTAATGTTTATGGAGTTTAGATGATTTTCTACTGTAGTCGTTGTTTCGAGTCCTTTGAGATCTGTCTTTTTTCCCTTCTGTTTCTCATTCCCAATCAAGCCCTCCCAGTCTCCTCCTTTGTCCTTGTCAGGTTGCCTCTTCAGCCTTCGTGATTGTGCCCCCCTGCATCCGTTTACATTTTGATTCTATTTTGCCTTCTGGACTTTGCTTATGTTGTGAGTTTTTCATCAGCCCTATTCAACTGGTTTACCTTCCTTTACTGTACCGCTCTGTAACTTGACGTGGTCTTCCACTGCCTTGCTGTGGTTCCTTTTCCTTTGCAATAATGCCCCTTAAGTCCCTGTCACACCTTGACGATTTAACAACTGCATGCCTGCGTAGGAAAAAAAATCTGCAGATATGCTGGCGTACGTTGATTAAGTTCTAGGTAAGTTTTCTATGACTTAAGAGCTCGCTGAAGTACGCCGGTATATGTCGCAGGACGACAAGATTGCGGGAAAATTTTGAGCATGCACAAAATTTATGTTTGCCAGTGTGTGGCTCATGTGTTGCAGGTACTTTTCAGTATGCATATGATGACTCACATTACTCATATGTCAATACATGTGGAGATAATGTCTAGCGTACCCAAAATGTATTAATAACCTATGAGTAACATGTTTTTAACCTATATGTAACATATATCGAACTTACCTCCAACAGATATTGATGTTTGTAGTTGTAGTATCGTACTGAACATGTTTCTAACATACAGCAACCTTATAATGGTGTATGTGCTGCTTTTAAGGGAAATGGTATAAATGGGCTTCAAGTGGTGAATGCTGGCAATACGCTAGCATTCGCTGGTATTACGTTCTATATATGTTAACAATATGTTATGTATACATCCATTTAGATTAGATTACTTTATTGTCATTTCAGCTACATATAAAATACACAGTGAAATGATATAGCGTTCCCCCAGGACCCGGTGCCCCATACAAGGGTGGTGCCGGCCGGCCAGGGCCCGCCTCCGGCCCAGCACAACACCCCGCCCGCGATGTCCTCTTTCCCGGCCACCGGCATC
>VUQH01008504.1:8095-28298 GCA_015106775.1 Etroplus canarensis
CCACCCTGCTCTTGTACTTTTATATCTTTTGCTATCGCTTTCAATCAGGGGTGTGTGCAGAGGGGGGGACATGGGGGTGGTACAGGCCACCTCTGTGCTTTCAGTATTTCTATGTTGTGCTACTTTCTGCATCTACTGTATTTTGAATGCTAATATTCTAGTTCATACCATTTATTATAAAATAAGATAAGATAAGATAAGATAAGATATATTCCTTATTGATCCCCTAATGTGGAACCAAATCTCATCACTCTTGTTGGTATATACACACACTTTTTGTTGAATGTGCAGTTCTGAACACTACACACACACACACACAGAACTAGTGACATGCAGCAGTGAGAAGTGAGAGAAATAAGATGGACTTTAGCCCATCTACAAGAAGGGCCAGAGCCGCGTCTATTTTCCGAGACATTTCAGGTCCTTCTGTGTCTGCAGGATGATGCTCGGGATGTTTTATGAGTCTGCGGTAGCCAGTGCCATCCTCTGTGCTGTAGTGTGCTGGGGCAGCACACTGACACTCGACAAGGCCGGTGTGGAGCTTGACTGAGGACGATCCTGTCCAAGTTAAGGATAATATTGGACAATCCTTCACAGCCTCTCCATGACGTGCTGGACAGACGCTGGAGCACGTTCAGCAGACTCATTCCACCACGCTGCTCCACAGAACGCCACAGGAAGTCATTCCTACCTGTGGACATGAAACTCTATAACTCCTCCCTGTGACACCTTAACTCATTTCTTTCTATCATCTTGTTCATACTGTATATTATTATTATTATTTATGTAACATTTGAACTTTATATATACATGTTATATATTTAATCTTCATTTTTCTGCCTTTCAGATTTATATTTATTTATAAATGCTGAGCGATAAATTGCATTATTATTATACATAAATCCACCCAGCAATACAAGTCATTAAAATCTTCAGCAGCTGCATCATTAAAATGATACATGGATTAATTAATTAGTAAATATGATAAATAATATAACGTATATTATTCTGAAAAGTGCTGTTTGACATGCACTTTAAATATGCTTTGATTTTACAGCTTGTGCACTATTAAGCTTCTTCAGTAGGATAACTTCTGCTTAAAGGAGAAGTGTGTAACATTAAGGAGATCTAACATTAGAAACTGAACTAACATGCATATTTATACTTCCCAGCAAAAAAACCCATCATGTTCCAAATCAAAACGACAAAACTGCAAAAACTGAAGCCCAGACAGATGGATGCTGACGTTGTTTCGGGTCAGAAGTGCAGATGAGATTAAGTAAAGGAAATACGTGCATCTTTCTAGTCTTTTTCTTTTTAATAATGACAAGTAATCTGGTTAGTGCATGGATGTGAACAGATGTCCACATGATGTTTTCTCTGTGTACACACACACACACACACACACACACACACACACACACAAACACCATTATGCGCTGCATGCACTCCAGGTTGCACGTCGCAGGAGTGGTGCGGGCTGTGTCGTAGAGTCACCGAGGTCTCTCCTTGCAGTAGCGCTCATGGTTATGGAGGCCTTGAATAACTGGCACGGTTGAGACCGGAGCTGGGTGTGCTTCCGGCGTGAGTCGGGCCTGCCTTGCTGTCTCAGCAGACTGGGCCCTTGCCTCTCTCCGCCTCTTACAGATGTCCGTCTTTCTCGTCTCCCTCCCTTCCAGGGCTAAGTTCACATCACGAACCCCCTGCTTTATCAGGCTTCTCCATTCAGAGCAGTTGCGTGCAATCTCACGCCAGTCACGCCCCAAGCCACGTGCCTCGAGGTCACACGGGAGACAAGGTCAATCCATCCAAGTTTCTGCCCTCCAGGATGGCGCTTGCCAGAGGCAGGTGCACGCGCAAGCAGCTTCTTGGGCAGGCGATGGTCATGCATGCGGCGAATATGCCCGAGAAAGCGCAATCTGCGACGCCCTCTGCTGCTTGCCCGTCTTCTGTGTGGTTATGCCACGTTTTCTCACCCGCAGCGATATCCCCGAGATGACTCTGAGGCGCCTTACAGCAAAACTTTGAAGTGGGGAGATGTGCTGTTCCTGGAGAGCCATAACTTCCAGACCGGAGAGAAGCGTGGGCACGCACGTGTGCACACACACACACGCACACACACACACACACACACACACACAAAGGCGACACTTTGAAGCACTCTATAGTTCTGTCTCATTTGTTGCATGGTGACCTTAGTGTGTTGGCATCATCAAACACAAACTTCCTCTTGCTAGAAAGTCTAACGACTGCATTACGGCAGCATTCAGCAGCTACCTCAAACCAACATGGAGGGAACATCTGAGATGCTGGTCCAACTTTCATTTTGGAGCTATTTCTTTATCCACAACTAGGCATCGACAAAAAAACAACCAGGCAACTGTTATTCAAAGTCACGTTTTTGGGGGTGTAAAGTCAGTCTAGGATGATAGCCGTGTTCTTCTGTTCACTTACGAAGAAAGAAAGACCTCAAAACAACAGCTGTGGCAGTAGAGGCCAACAGCATGACGCTTGAGGCGTTGAATTCAGGACGCCGGTCTGAGTATTGCGACAGAGATTTGATTAAGTCAAATCTCCTGCGCCTCCAATAACACAAATCTACGAGTGACTGATTTTGAGTTTCTCTTCTAACTTCACTTCAAACTAAAGGCCACGGCTCTCTCTTCAGCTTGCTCATCAAGCATAATGACTACTGAAAAGTATGAGGAGTCTGTTGAGTTCATTTCTTTCAAAAGCAGGGATTTATTAAACTCGCTTGTTTCTTTAAATGCAAAACTCCTGCAAGTGAGACCTTTTTTTTGTGTAACTTTACAAAAACTCTGCAGGCCATTAACAAACTGAAAGGACAACCTGTCCTGAAAGCCATGGTCATGGCTCTGTTAGACAGAGAGGAAGAGGGGGGAACGTCTAGACCGTGGTGCTTATGGTGGTTCAAAGAAAAGAGGGGAACAAGAGGTGAGGGGTCAGAAGTCACCTCCAGGCGATGGGACCAAAAAAAACCATGAATATCAGAACAAAGGCAGGGAAGGCACTGTGGAGTCAACGTGTTGCATATTTTAGTTTCATTTTCACCCCATTTGGGAACAAGTAATCTGGCTTTTACTGCAGCCGCTGCTTGTTTGTGAGTCTCTGCCTTCAGTTTTGCCTTCAGTACCTGTAAAGCTGCTCTGTTTGGCTGAAATCAGGTGACCGACTTGGCTATTGAAAAATATCACACCTTTGCCTCAATACGCTCTTGAGTTGCAATATGCTTTGGATCATTATCCATTTGCACGGTGAAGCACCGTCCAATCAGATTTCATCCTGCTACTTTTATCAGGAGTCTCATCACCAACAAAACAACAGCGACTTGCTTTTATTTTTTCCCCATCATGCTCAGCAAAATCTGCAAAGCTTGTGATTATTTAATGACTTATAACTTTCCCTGACTGGCGCATCATCCCTGCTTCTTTCGCATGCATCAGGTAAAAAGACAGACTTTAGAAATGGGCATGCCCTGCAGAACCAGTCAAAAGGTGGGACACTGTCTCAAGATGTGGGACAGGAGGAGGAGAAGGGATGATAAATGCTGTGCAGTCCCACATAAAGAGGGACATCCGGTCACCCTGCCACGCGATAATATTACCTCCACCATGATGTTATGAAGGGGTTTCTCTTAACCAAGTAAAGAATTATGTGATCGCCCCCTTCAGTTGTCTTCTGTGGTCTTCCCGGCCTTTTGGTGTTGCTGATCTGGCCAGTGTGTTCCTTCTTTGTAAGAATGTTCCGGTTTGTTGTTTTAGTCACTCCTCAAGCGTTTGCTATCTCTCTGATAAGTTTTTTTTTTAAAGCCTTCCAGCCGAATAACAGCCTCCTTCACTTGCATCAACATCTCTTTGGAGCCCATAGTGAGAGTTTCAGCGAAACTCAGTGATATTTAGATTTGGTATTCAGTGATACCAAATTAAATTTCAACACTTGAGTTAACTCCAGATCTTTTATCTGCTTAGTTTGTCATGGAATACCTCTGGCTACTCCCTTGTATTTCCCCCAAGTGGCGGCCCCAGCGGATTAACCCACATTGGTAATTTGGCGATCTCCTTTAGCGTAGTGGTTTACACGTCTGCCTTAAAAGCAAAAAGTCCCTGGTTCAATCCCAGTCGGGGACACAAGCCCCTCTTATCACGGAGGGTCGCGTCAGGAAGGGTATCCACTGTAAAACACCTGCAAATTTAATCTTGGGGGGAAAATACGATGGAGCAGCTGATGGTGCGGTTCAGTTCGTCACTGAGTAACGATGGAGCGGGCCTCATCTGCGGCTAAAAGTGGCTGCAACTCCTAAATACTTAACGCAATTCTTCTGCCAAAGCCGAAAGTCTGCACTTCGCTCACACTTTGACTGTTTGGTTTAGAATCCACTGCGGTGGCGCACAGAGGCAACATTACAAAGTATCCTAAAACTTACGGGCCTAACTGTGCATGTGTTTACAGTACTGTATCAGTGCACCAACAATACCTTACTGTGCATTGTGAAAGCACTTCTGACTCAACAGCAGCTGCATGCCAACTACACATGGAAAGCATGATGCAGCAGTGCCCTGCACAGTAATTACAGCTCTCTGCTGTTGTGTTTTATGTTTGCCTCAAAGGACGATTTAATCAGTGAAAAATGATTCAACTCTAAATGAAGGACATGAACAAAGAAGGGAGTTAACTTGGATACTATAGCTTTATTACACTGACAAAGTTCATTTGACGTTACATAGGAACATGTACCTTCAGGAATTATTTTTTATTTTTATTTTTTTTTTTACAGACAACAAACTCATCCTCACACACACACATACACACACACACACAGAACAGACAGTGTTAAGAACAAACAAAGCACTGGAGAATCACAGGATCAGCGTGACAGCAGTCAGTTTGTTCAACATTCTTTATTGTTCTCACGATGATCGACGAGTGATGATCAGAAGCTAAACGAGCATCCACACAGACCCACACGAATCTCCGCGCTCCCCGTGTCCGTCTCCCTAATGGCAGTGGTTCATATAGAAGTGGTTGTGTTGGTTGTTTCGCCGCACGATTCACTGACCACTGGTCGTATCCCAGTGAAGAAGAGGCTCATCATCAATACAAAAATATAGTACAGCAATTTTCTTGTCATAGCAAACATTCATACCTGTCCATCAATGGCCCAATCACATCAGCAGCCATTCAGATTAAAAAATAATAATAAAAAAAACCCCACGATCTGCTACATATGGCAAAGATAAAAGGGACACTGACCACACACACGAGTGATTTGGAGGTTTTACCCACTGGTGACAAATTGTGTAAATCCAAGTGTTGAATTTCAGAAAATCCATTTTTTCCTTTCACCATTTAATTCCATTAACTTCAGTACCTTGTAATATCCAAGCTAAAACTCATTTGAATTGTGTATATTTTTTACACCTTTATGATTAAATTTAACCAGAAATCCCCAGAGCTGGCAGTTCCACCACGGGCCCCCCATTCTCTTTACTAATGAGAGCAGGTTCACACTGAGCACAGGCGACAGAAGCCAAAGAGTGTGGAGATGTCGTGGTGAATGTTACGCTGTCTGCAACATTACCCAGCAAGACCGTAGCCAATGCCAACTGAGCCGCAAGGTGCTGGGCTGTGAGCACAGGTCCCGCTAAAAGACATCGGGACCTCATGCCAACCGTTTCTGACAGTTTGACCAGAAACATGCAAATGAGAGGGGCCAGTGCACCTGTTGCATTTTCATTTGCAGCAAAGCAGGTAAAATTTATTCACAATAATTTATGCTTCCTATCTGGACTGATTAATATCAATTAATTTAAAGAGTTGTCGTTACACTGTGGTGATCATGTGTTCCCATATTTTTTCCTTCTTCAGTACAAAATTATCTTTTGCAGCCCGACAGATGCAGGAGTTTTGGGGCTGGGGCTGATTTTCGAGATGTTCCATGGTGATATTCTTTACATACTATACAGTACGCTAAGACACATACTCTAAAGGAATATTAATAGAGTCATTTTTTTAAAAATCAATTTTCCATCACTGCATTTCAGAAATTCGTTAGCAACTTCCTGTAAAGACCCAGCCTAACACTGCACCACCGTTTCTTTCACTTTGATGCTACTCTGCGCCATGTGCTGCACACAGCACTCACAGGATTACAACCAGTGAAGCTGGAGATGCTCTTCACAACAAACTAGCACAATTTCTAAAATATCTCAAATATATTTTCTTGCATTATGATCAGTAAAATGTTTTCAGTAATAAGTCTAAAAAAAAAATTGCAACACCCCCACACTGTCTTACTTACTGCTATAACATTTTATATTATATCCCATATCTTCATCAGATATATGGCAGCATGTCCGCATTCACAAATATCCAATAGTCGTGAGTAAATGAATGTAATCACATGTATTATAGTAGATTGCATACTGAGGACTTACAAATAAAGCAGTAAAGAAATAAAAAATTCAATCCCAAAAAGCCACATTGCTATATTGAATATTTTAATAAAGACCTTGTTTCTTGTTTCTGATTTGTGTATAGTATAAAGGAAATGTTTGTCCGATCTGTACCAAATTTAGTAAACAGGAGCACATCGCCTCCAAAAATATGCACACAAAATTTGATGACTCTAGGATTTACGGTTCTGGAGTTACTTACGACTGCCACCCAGCAAACTTGGTGAAACCTCCTAAACTCTGAAGGCGAGTTGGACCAAAACGTGGTAATTTAACAAAATATTAGAGCCGTATAAGTGAGACGGTGTGTGAGAATTACATCTGACATTTGTGAAGAGCTTTCCTCCGACACACCTGTTGTTCATTCAGGCGTGCAGAGATCAGTGGATAATAAGTCAACACTGGCAGATAATCTTTGCTCTCCGTTCTCTCTTCTCTTTCCCCTCACCGCCAACCGGTCAAGGCAGATGGCTGCCCCTCCCTGAGCCGGGCTCTGCCGCAGGTCTCTTCCTGTTAAAAGGCAGTTCTTCCTTCCCACGGTCGCCAAGCGCTTGCTCATAGGAGATTGCCTGATTGTTGCGGTCGTCTCTGTAATAGTTTTCTCTCTAATGGGGGCGGCTGTGGCTCAGGAGGCAGAGCGGGTCATTTTCTAACAGGAGGGTTGGAGGTTTGATTCCGGGCTTCGCCAGTCTACATGCCAAAATGTCCTTATGGAAGACAATGAACGCCAACTTGCTCCGGATGCATCCATCGGAGTGTGAATGTGTGCGTGATAGTTAAAATGTGCTTAAAGGCGTAGAATAAACTGCTGTGTGAATGTGTGTGTGAATGGGTGAATGAGGCTTGTCGTAAGAAGCGTTTTGAGTGCTCAGTTGGAGTAGATAAGCGCCAGCCCATAACACTAGAAAGTCTTCACCTTACAGTGTAAAGCGCCTTGAGGCAACTTTTGTTGAGAGTTGGGGCTATATAAATAAACCTGGGTTGAACTGAACTGACTATCAGTCAACCAATATATCAGCCAGGCTCTAATTTATATATTGTGCTGAAATTAATGGAAGCAAATGGTAGAACAATGGAAAACTGCATTTCATGCTTCTCAAATTGGTCAAAGAAGCAAAGAATGCTTCGGAAATGTTGGTAAGGTCTTTGCATGTTGTCAGTTTCTTCATCGTGACTTGAGTAATGTACAGCTGTAGCTGTTAGTCAGATAAAATTACAGTCCTAGACTGAGGCCACATGAACGCAGGGGCTCTTTGAGGTTTGGTACTTGAGGCTCTTAAGGGTACTATAAACTGGGTCATTTAACTGATAAAAAATACTAAAGAGACTTGGTTAAATGAATCAAATGTGAGTTAAAAACCTTCTGGCTGCAAGTCCATGTTACCAGGTACAGCATGCATTCTGTCAATATAATGTAAGCCTTACAAAACAGATGCAGGCTTGACATACAGTTAGAAACAACAACAACAAAAATCCCTGGACATGGTTCTCATTTGTTGTCCTCCTTCTTTCTAAGAAAATCAAAGCTCAGGTGGAAGTTGTATTGTTTTGGACATGATTGAGAGTTTCAAGGTAAAAAAGAAAAAAAAAAGTCTCTTTTTATCCACCCCCAGACACATCTGGGGATTCCACACAGGTGAGCCACACTGATAATTTTCCCCAAGAACATCAAAAGCTAATGGCCCAACGATAATTATACAAAATAAAGCATCCAGTGATCTGCACACGGGCAGCAGCTTTTACACACATTCCTCTTCTACACCTACCCGCTGCCATCGACCTCCATCATGCCTCAGTTTACTCACCCGAGGCACCAAATCCATCAAAAGCAGGCTACATTGTCTCTCAGGTGTCATGTAGTCGTGTTTATGGTTTGTGGAGGCGTGAATTTTTTTATATACAACATGAATACATGGCCATTTGTCACTCATTCACATTACAGGCTCAGCGAAGGCCTGAGCCACATCCGCTTGTTGAAGCACATGCCACCCGGAGAGGAGTGGAAATGAATCCTTTTCTACGTGTGGGTGCAGCGGTCATCGAGATGTGCTTCTGTGACGGCAGCTCTGTCCGCTGCAAATCATCGAGGAGGCCTCCCGCGCCTTGTAATTGTCTTGCAGACGATGGAGGAAGTCCGGCCTCATGGCCCTCGGGGTCAATGAAGGGTCACAAAGGTTGGCGGAAGTCGGTAAGGTCGGCCCTAAAGTTCATGGAGGCCCCTGTCGTTTGGCGATGCTTGAGATCTATGTACAGTGAGCGAACAGTCTGTTTTCCTCAGCATGCAGTGTCCAGTGTCGGCGAATACATACAGTAGTTCTCAAACAGAGTCTTCATCACCTCACCTTTTCTTCCTTCGCTTTTCTCTCTTTCTGAGTCTCTTCCCTCGGCTCCCCTCTCCTTTCTCAGGTGCAGCAGTCTCGCTCCACTTGACAGAAGAGCGGGGAGCGGGATGGCAGCGATGTGGAGGCAGAGGGCTCGTAAGAGGAGGAGGGGGAGGAAGAAGTGGAGGTGAGGAGGGAGGGGTAGGGGCTCATCTTGTCGATGTTGACGTACGTGGTGTTGAGCAGGACGTAGTGCTCCCCGCTGAAGCTGGCGAAGATGGCAGAGATGCGCGACACCAACTCGGAGAACGAGGGTCGTCGTTCCGGCTTTGGGTGCCAGCACTCGATCATCACCGTGTAGCTGGAGGAAGAGACGAGGCATGAAATCAGATGCGTTTTCACGATTCATGCCGTCAAATGCATTGGATTCATTTGACATAAATGAGGAGAGAACAAATGCAATAGATAGCATCAGATATTAAAGTTTAGTCAATAAATATTTAAAATAGCTATACAGATATGGGGAAATTTCACAACCAAATCATAGTTTATGTGGGGAATATTGGTGCTGAAATAGAATCTTGCACAGGATTAGAACCGGACTAAAGCTGCGTTCCCACTTATGCAAATTTAAGGAATCAACGTAACATGAAATGTGTAATGATTCGCTGTGGAGTGACCATCTGGAGGGCAGGTTTTAAGAAATGGATACGAAACACTTCTGTCCCCTGTAGCATAGTGGATTCTGCATGCAAAAGGTCCCTGATTCAATTCCAGGTGGGGACACAAGCCCCTCTCACCATGGAGAGTTGTGTCAGGAAGGGCATCCGGTGTAAAACCTCTGTCAAATTAATCCGCTGCGGCTACCCTTGGTGGAGAATACAAGGGAGCAGCTGAAGGTACATTTTTTACAAGAAACACTTCATGACTACTTGCAAACCATTACAGACATCTTAGAATAAAGATACGAAATGTGATAAACTGTTTAGGAAGCAGAAGGAACGCCACGGATTCGCATGACATGTTCAATTCAATTTTATTTATATAGCACCAATTCACAACAAAAGTCGCCTCAAGGCGCTTTACACTGTAAAGACCCCAACAATCAGACAATCCCCTATGAGCAAGCACTTGGCAACTGTGGGAAGGAAGAACTCCCTTTTAACAGGAAGAGACCTCCAGCAGACTCAGGCTCAGGGAGGGGCAGCCATCTGCCTCGATCAATGTTATGAGGTGAGGTGTCGTACCTGCCTCACGACTGCTTCGTAAACACATTTTGTTGGGGGAAAAATCTGCTGAACCAGCTCGATGTGGTCATGAAAGATTAGGATACAATTACAACACTTACAAAGTAAATACTGCCGTCCATGACGCCGTCGAGACAAGTTGTGAGGGTTTATTGAAATCTAAACCTTCTGAGAAGGTTTAGATTTTTTGGAAATTTCAAAAACTGGCAACAATATGAGGTGTTTACAAAGTCGTGCAAATTATTATGACACTCAACAAATTCAGTCTTGGAAGTATTTGCAACACATTTGGGATTCATTACGAAATGACTTGATGAGAACTGACTTGCAGTTAATTTGTAATCACAGCTGTGTATGTGTAAAAAGTAAAAATACGGATGTATTGCCAATATTCTTAACAGCTATACTTATAGGATGTTATATTTAAAAAGAAAGCTGCTGAGGTCATTGTTTATGAAGCTTTCAGAAACCTTTGATGTTATGAAAATTACAGGACATCTGATGCATACAGTAGGCCAATATCAGCTGATAGTATCTGCCTGGTGATTAACAGCGTAACCATTAGTCAGGAGTCATTCTTTCTATAAACAGAGTAGGTGAAATCTTGGTCATAGCCGACATGACCTGTGCGTGCTTCTTTGCACAAAATGTTAACAAGGGATGCCACTGACCTATAGGGTGCACTTTCAGAACCTTGCCTTTATTATCCAAGTAATTTATCTAGCAAAAAAAAAAAGTTCTCTGGTTTCAACTTCTAAAATGTGCCAATTTTCTTCTCTCTCTGTTTTATGTCACTGAAAAATAAACACTTTGGCGTTGATTGTTGCCAGGTGGTCAAAAGTAGTTGCTGCTCCAGCTATTTAATTGTAAAGTGATAAATATACTTGAACTTTCCTTAATTTGACTTTTACAGTTTTATTGTTTTTGCAATTTGGAGAAAAGTTTGAAATATCTTTTGTTTCCTCTATATGTCGTTTTATACCCTTCAAGGTTGGAGTGCTCACTCCTGGTCGGCGACGACTTGCTGCCCCAAGTGGAGAGCTTAAGTACATTATGTGGACAAAGGCATTGGGCCGCCTACACATTACACCTACAGGAGCTTAAATTGCATCCCAATCGAAATCCGTAGGCATTAATAAGAAGTTTCTTCCCCCTTTGCAGCTATAACAGCTTTCACTCGGTGTGTGTCTGACAGAATGTTTGCCCATTTATCCAGAACAGAATTTTTGAGGTCAGACACTAATGGGGGATGAGAGGGCCTGACTCAGTCTCCATTCTAGTTCATCCCAAAGGTATTCAGTGGGGTTGAGGTCAGGGCTCTGTGTGGGCCAATCAAGTTTTGCCACACTAAACTCATCATGGATGTAGTGAAGGAGGACATGCAGAGGGTTGGTTTGAGGGAAGAGGATGCAAGGGATAGGATGAGATGGAGGCAGATGATCCGCTGTGGCGACCCCTAACGGGAACAGATGAAAGAAGAAGAAGAAGAAGAAGAAGAAGAAGAAAAAGAAGAAACTCATCCAACCATGCCTTTATGGGTGATGCTTTGTTCCCAGGAGGAAGCGTATTTTTGCCTAAAATGTTTTAATAAGCTGAAGCTTTAAGCGTTCCTTCACTGGAACTAAGGGGGCCTAGGCTAACCAAAGAAAAACAATCCCATAGCATTATCCTTCCTCCACCAAACTTTATGGTTGACACACTTTAGTCAGGCAGATAACGTTCTCATGGAATTCACCTAACTCAGATTAGATTGCCAAATAGAGAAGTGTGATTTATCCACAGAACACATGCTTGGCAGTGCACTTGGTGATGTAAAGTTTGCATTGCAGCTGCTTGTCTATTGAAACCCATGCCATGAAGCTCACAGAGCAGTTTTTGTGCTGATGAGCCTCAGCACTCGGCGACCCCACTCTATAATTTTACATGGTGTCCCTCTTTCTAGTTGCAGTTTTTCATCATATTCCATAAAAATCCATGTAGCTTGTGGCTTTGTGGTGACTCGCCTCATAAAACTAGGTCCAATCAGAACGTGGGACATTCTCTCAAAATGTGGGACAGCGGTGCAAAGGATAAAAATGCTTTGCAGTCCCACATTAAGAGGGACATCTGGTCACCCTATAACTGAGTTGCTCTGGTTTTTCAAAAATAGCATGTACAGCTGATCATGGAATATCTAGGAGAGAAGAAATCCACCAACTCACTTGTTGCGACCTATTACAGTACCATGGTCAAGTACAGTGAGCTCTTTAGAGCTGCAAAGACTGAATGAAACGCCTGAATTCCATGAGTAACAGGTGTGGTCCAATACTTTTGTCTATGTAGCGTACCTCTTGGCTGGCTTCAGAATGCCTTGGCGTCCACCTGGGAGTGCTGGAAGAGATGGGAGGTCCTGGCATCTCTGCTTAGACTGCTGCCCCGGATAAACAGCAGACAAGGGATGGGTGTATGTCTTTTTATTTAGCATACTGTAGCTATAAAATATCTTTTATCTCCTGTTTCTTTCATTTTTTTCCCCCACTTTACTAGAAGGGCTTCATTTCAAATACCTTTTATCAGATTTGATAGTTAATTCCATCACAGAGTCTTCTATAAAGGATTGTTATTCCTCCCTGACAGGTGTTAATGTATATAAAATGGAAAACGTTTTAAGGGCTACTTAGTTCCACTTGTCTTCAAGATTAACATCAGCAACTGGAGCGGGCCATATTTTGATCTTTTTGGCAAAAAAAAGAAAAAACTTTACCCAGTCAGAAATCAAAAGAAATGCCAGTACGACCTGTCATTGTTAAAAGATTAGTAACAGTTGCCCCCATTACTCCAGAGTCTGAGGTATCTGCCAAGATCTGGGACCAAAGACATCCTGTGAATAATCACGGGTGAAGAATTGCGGGAATGTTTGCAGACGTGCATCACCTCCTGATGTCTGTTTAATTTACAGCTCGGGAATTTTGGGCCTCTTCCTCCCTCTCACCTGAACGCTGCCATTTCCCCCTAATTTCCACACACTACACACACACACACTGCACCTCATGATGTTATCTGGACTGTATGAGATCACTCTTGGCATTTGCCCCGCAGTACCAGCAGGCCACAGCTTAATGGATAAGGACAGAAACTGTGCATTGATGGAACATTTTTATATAAGTAAATATATGTTTTTTTCTGCGTGGAGCTCCGAGTAAGTTCACCTAAAACTGGTGAGTTTACCACTTATGGTCAGCAGATTCTGCCTGGCAAACTAAGATGTGAAAGAAAGCGAAAAAAAACCAAAACAAAAAACTCCTGTTGATGGAAAACTGAATCTCAAGGCTGCCAGTGCTGGTCTGACTAATGGGTGAGCACTTAACTACCACAGCAACAAGTTCTCAGCAATGAGAAGAGGCAATTACAAAAGAAATGTCCTTCTGGATTTCCATTTAAAGAGTGTTTTCTGGAACAAAAAGAAAAGTGACTTTTATTTGACCCACAGATGTGATGACACGTAACGGCTGACAGAGGACACCGAGGAGTTTAAGTGCGCTTGAGTCTGCCTCTCTGAGGATGATGGATGGCCCAAACTCGGAGTGGCTTTTATTTATGGCTTTCAAAGCTCTTCCACTTCTTAACATTTTTCCCTGCTGCTGCGTCCTGGCATCGGACTCTCAAAAGTTCTTTTCATGCTGTATTTAGCTCTACCGTATATCACTCACGCTAACTGGGCCGTGGCGCTCCGCTGATTGAGGTGAGCGGCAGGTGAAAAGTTTGCATACCGTGCGTGTGAGCGTATTCACGTGCGTGCTACTCACAGGGCGTCGGGGCAGAACTCGGGCTGCAGCAGCCTCCTCCCCTGCAGCAGGAACACGGTGATGTCGAAGGAGTTCACGTCAGAATATGGCGGGGCTCCGCGGGTCATGAGCTCCCACAGCAGCACGCCGAAAGACCACTACACGAAAACAGATGAAATTAAACCAATATTATGATCTTTTTTTCATAAGAGCACATTTCGCATTCTGATGTAAAAGTTGCTAACAAAAAAGTTTTAGAAAATATCGCAAGTCCTCACCACGTCCGACTTGGTGGTAAACTTGTGCGTCTGCAGGCTCTCCAGAGCCATCCATTTGACGGGCAGCTTGACTCCGCTCTTGTTGTGGACGCTGTAATATTCTTTGTCATAAACATCTCGAGCCAGGCCGAAGTCTGCCACCTTCACCGTGTAGCTCTCATCCAGCCTGTCGGGCCAAAGAAGAAATTACCTTCCACCGAATGTGCACTCACTGGCCACTTGGCTCATGTTAAAGAAACCAGTCCGAGACGGTCCGAGCTTTGTCGCATGATGTGTTATCCTGCTAGAAGCAGGCATTTCTGTCCAGAAAGCTGCTGCTCACTGGACATTTTCTCTTTTTTGGACAATTCTCTGTAAACCTGAGAGATGGTTGTACGGGAAAAGTAGAGCAGATGTTTCTGAAATGCTCAGACCATCCTGTTCGGCACCAACAACCATACCAAGATCAGTCACTTAAACAACCTTGCTTCCCCGTTCTGATGAGTGGTTTGAACTTAAGCCGGCCGTATGGAACCATGTCTCCATGCCTAAATGCGCTGAGTTACTGCCATGTGATTGGCTAATTGAATACCTATATTAATGAGCAGTCAAACAGGTATGCCTAATGAAGTGGCCGCTAAGTGCATTTAGTTATTCTTTTTTACTTTGTTTAAACAATAATCTCTTTGCTCACCTCAATCTCGCTCGTTAATTCTTTGCTCCTTGACACTGTTGTTCTTTCTCTTCTCTATTTTTCTCTTCATACCTCTATATATGTCTAGTTTCTCATCTATTTAGGCCTGTTTTATATTCAAAAACTCCATCCCTTGATGTTGAATGAATAAATTGATGAGCTCACATGCAGTTCCTGGCAGCAAGGTCTCGGTGGACAAACTTCTTGCTGGCCAAATACTCCATCCCTCTGGCCACCTGCAGCCCAAAGCCCATCAGGTCCTTAACTGTTGGGTTCTGGAAGAAGCACTTAAAGTCACATTTTCTGCATGTCACCAAATTTCTGACATGTATGTCTTGTTATGAACAACAACAAAAAGTTCTGCTGCAGCAATACGCAGCATGCGTGTTTCCTTACATGTCCCTCATCACGGATGAAGTTGCGCAGGTCGCCATGCTTCATATAGGGCAGAACCACCAGAGGCGAGCCCTCTGGGGGAAGGCAGATACCCAGCAGGGAGAGAACGTTGGGGTGACTGAAGTCTTTCATGATGATCCCCTCCTTCAGGAACTGAGACACCTCTTCCAAGTCTGTGATCCCTGTTTAAAGAAAACAAAATATCATGTTTTCATGTCAGTTACAGATTTGGTCTTTAGTCAGTTTTTTTAAGAATAATCTGTTTAATCCAAATGAATTCTAATTAAAGGGGCCCTTATTAATTTTTAGGAAAACTGGAACAGATGCAACCATGTATTACTTGTGCAAGCATAAATGGAAATACAGTAAACAAAGCAAAATCAGAGCTTGCACAATTCTAACTACTTTGTAGTCAATATTTGGTATGACCGCCTTTATTCTTCAACACAGCCTGACCTCTCTTAGCCAAGCTTTCTTGACGTTTCTTTGAGTAGTCTTCAGAAATAGTTCTCCAGGCTTCCTGAAGAACATTAAAAAGCTCTTCTTTGGCTGTTGGCTGCCTTTTGTTCTCTATCAAGATGATCCAACACTGCCTCAATAATGTTGAGGTCTGGGCTCTGGGGTGGCCAATCCATGACTGATAGTGTGTGTTTAATCCAGTGTGTGTTTTTCTATCCGGGCAGCCTTTTATTGCATTAGCTGTGTGTTTGGAATCACTGTCAAGCCCTCTACCGTGCTTTACAGACGGCTCTAAACACTCACAGTTGTACCTCTCCTCTGACCTCCTCTGTATATACTGATGACTATATGAACCACAAATTTTGCATTTGGATATATCACTCAATAAGACCTGTTGCCACTGACTTTCAGTCCAGTTCCTGTGTAATTTAGCATACCTCAACCTTTTCTCAGTGTTCCCTTCCTTAAGAACCGCTTCTTGACAGCCACCCTTCCATTGAAACTATTTTTGATGAGGCTTTGTTGAACGGTAGATGGATAAACTTACTATCCACATGCATCTTTCAGGTCCTGTGCCAGCTCTTTGCTGGCTTTTTTCCTCTTTTCTTAAAGACATGACTTTCAGGTACTGTTCCTGTGCTGTAAATAGCTTTTTAAGCTTACCACTTCTTCTTTTGTCCCTTGCTTGGCCACTTTCCAGAATTTGGACACGCTATACTAAAATATGACAAGTTTTCAGCTGTTTGGGAATCACTTTGTCAGTGCAAAAATACCATTTCATGGCTGTCAGACTGTGTTATCCTTGGCAGTTTTCATAGATTCAGCTAAAGAATATAGAATGCGTTTTCATATCAGGCTGCTCGTAGCAGAGTACCTAAAGATCCAATATGATGTTGGTTCTTTGCTACGATGTCTGTTATGTGTAGAGGTAACACTAGTTCATCCCCTGTACTGGGTGCCTTTTTTATGCTTAAACCACTGACCTATGAATCATTCAGGTACAAGGACTGGACTGAAAATGAGCGCAAAAGCAGCCAGCGTCCAAAGAAAAGCTTTGAAAGACCTTCATATAGCCTGGAGGTCTATTGCGCAAGACCACTTTTAAAATGACAAGAAAGTCTGGCTCCTTGGAAGCAAAACATACACAAATGAGGGGTTGCTCAAGACTTTTGCACAGTACTGTAGCTATACTGTTACAACAGCGGATGTTCCTATTACTAATCATGGCCAAAGTTTTGAATAACAAAGTTCACATATGTACAGGTAAACGTCCCTGTGAGCCAAAAGCTCAGGCCTCAGAATCTCTGAATGCTCAGTTACAGACAGTTTTTTCTACTCTTGCCCCTGTGTGATGTCACTGAAAGCGGATATCCCTAATATGGTCATATCAGGCAACCAGCCTGAGCTGCGAGCACAGAAAGTTAGTTTAAATGGAATAGCACTGGATGCATCTGCTGCAATTTGTGGTTCAGTGTTTTGCCCAAGGACGTTTCTGTCCATAGACTGGAGGAGCTGGGGACTGAACCACCAACCCTCCAACTGGAGGGTGACCCACTCTGCAGCCACCCATTAATGGGAGAGGAGCTGACACAGCTTGTTTCACACAGAGGAAGAACTAACAGCCAGTAAAAGATAAATAAGGATTATTTTGTATTGTCAATCATGCACAGCTACTCTTGTAGAGTCCAAGACTAAAAATATCAAGTTAGAAATGAGCAGAGTCGATCCTTTTTAAAGGTTTCGTCTTTGTTGATGAAAATTTGACATTTTGGAGACGGGCAGGAATGTTCACTGTATCATCCGTAGTTAAAGATAAGACACAGCTGTGCTGACCTGACATCAGCGGGAAGGTCAATCCCTAGATACTTTTGAGGAATGGGAACGTTGATGGAGGCCTAGCTAAAAGAAACACCCTCCCTGGCTACCCTCACCCAGGCCTGACCCATTCCCATTTGCCAATTGCATCCCTGCTTCTGGTGTCTCGCACTTTAGCCCTACTGACTTTGCTGTAATCTGGTTAGAAATGGAAGCTCTTTAGGCGGACGACCAGCCCTCGGCTCAGGTTAGACGTCAAAGGCAGAGAGAGATGACATTTGAATTCAGAGACTCAGTTTGGAAAATTATGAAACGTTACGTTGGTGAGGGGAGGCTGGATCTTATACACCGCTCATTTGTATCATAAAATATATTTTCCTTTCAACGACATGTCACAGTAACAGCTAGATTAGGACAAAAGCATCAGGTTATGGTATTTAATGCAACAAAAGCTAGAAATAATGACACTGCGCCCTGCAAGTTCACCAAAATTAATACAATAAAGGTTCAAATCCCTGTGGAGCAGACCCCTGGAAGGTCAACCTCATCCCGTCCCACTGTGGTTGGTGTCCCCTTCTAACTGCGTGGGTTCTTCCTCCATATGGTTCCAGCATCAATCTCCCCTGCTGCAGCTTGACAGGTTACACGATTAGGTGGGACCCTAATGCCGTCCTCACTATCGGATGCTCATCCATCACCATCATTTCGAGCCTGAAAAGGACTCAGTCTTCTGATGAGATGAGATCTATAATGCTATTGGAGGCGTGGTGAGATCATACTGTAAGTATGCAATATAATACAGTAGATGAATGATTGAATAACTGTGGCTGGACGTGAATACGTTTGGACAAGAACATATGCTGGGTGAGGTAGGGGTGAGAAATCTGAACACACCTGACTCATATTCTAGGGATCCTTATCTGGAATGAGAACCCTGGATATGCTACCTGAAGCCTTACAATGCCACGTGTTTACATACTGCATGCGCTAGATGTATTAGTCTCCTTGTTTCGAGGCCCTCGTGGAGTTCTTGATTATGCATTCACTGGCCACTATATTAGGTACACCTGTTCAACTGCCATTTAATACACTCACCGGCCACTTTGTTAGGTACATCTGTTTAACTGCTGTTAATCTAATCACATCTCAGTGCATTTAGGCATGCAGACACAATATGACCTGAAACCACGCTCAGCATCAGAATGAGGAAGACAGGTGACAACAAGTGACACTGAGCATGGCATAGTAGTTGGTACCATACGGGCTAGCCTGAGTACTTCAGAAACTGCGGATTTACTGAGATTTTCCCATGAAACCATCTCTAGGGTTTACAGAGAATGGTTGGAAGAAGAGAAAATGGCAGCAGTTGTCTGGGTCAAAAAACCTTGTTGATGCCAGAGGCCAGAGGAGATTGGCCAGATTGCTTCGAGCTGATAAGAAGGCAACAGCAGCTCACTCAACTAGTCACTCATTACAACCAAGGTATCCAGAAGAGCATCTCTGAATGCACAAAATGTTGCATGTTGAAGCAGATGGGCTACGGCAGCAGAAGACCACACTGGGTGCCACTCCTGGCAGCTAAGAAGAGGAAACTGAGGCTACACGACTGAAGATTGAAAAACATTGCCTGGTCTGATGCGCTATTCTGATGGTAGGGTCTGAATTTGGCAGAAACAACATGAACGCATAGCTCCAGCCTGCTTTGTACCAACATTTCCAGCTGATGGTGGCGGTGTTGAGCATCGTTTAAACACTACAGCCTTCCTGAGTATTTGCTTCTGAAGGTGGCTTCTTGAACATGACAAGTCCAACCCAGCAATGTGTACCTAATAAAGTGGCCAGCGAGCGTGCTTGGCAGCACCATTTAAACAGAACAGGAAAAACTGGTTTCATGCGTATGTATCCATACATGATCAAAACGGCATCCAAGCTTCTGACTGTCTGGCTGCAGATGTCTTGAGTCTATTCCTGTAAACAGCCACTATCTCCTAACGCCGAATCTCAGTTTTAGGAGGTGGACCAGGGATGGGTCCAAAAAATAAGAACGCAATCCACGGCAACTCAAAATCCTTGTCACAAGCAGTGAAAATTTCTGCTCCATGCAAATGAGCGCCAAAAAAATCCCCTAAGCAAGGCCCCTAACCCCCAAACATCTACAAAACTTCTAAAACTGAGCGGGAAACTGTTGGAAAACAGAAGCACGGTGTTCTCTTATCAGTCACTGAGCCCTCACTTCTAATGGACAAGGCTGATCTAAAGAATAAAGACGCTTGTGTACTTACGGTTTAGGGACTTGACAGCACAGTGCTGCTTCTGCCCGTCCGGTTCAAGCAGCGTTCCGTGGAAAACACAGCCGAAGTGGCCTGCAGGTTGCAACACGATGTACAGCATTAGTCAGGCGGCATCAGGGAGTTCAAAACCTCACGTTTCAACCTGTAGAGGATCTAAAAATAACAGTTCTTTGCCCCACACAAGTGACAGCTATAAACGAGATGTAACACTTTCAGACCCAATGACAATATGATCCAGCTGTGATGGAGGCCACACCATTACTGGTAATAGATCTGCTGCCGCTGTGCCATAAAGCAATGATTTAATCCAAACCTGGCTAGAAAACAGTTTGAGTTTGTTAAGGCAGTGATGCCTTAATGGCTTACTGGAACCCTTGAGGCCCAAGCTGACATAAAATTTGATGGTTCTGCTTTTCACCGTGACTAAGAAACATAGCAAAAGCATGAAGGTAAAATATGGCTCTGCATCAAAGTACACTGAGACAA
>VUQH01008506.1:4757-17376 GCA_015106775.1 Etroplus canarensis
GAATCAGTTATTCTTTACCTGCAGGCTGCAGGCGACCCTCATTGAACATGCTGTGTTTAGACATGGGTAATCAACACCACCCTGTGTGCAAGTATGTACGTGCATATTAGTGTGCTTGCATTATGTATGTTGTAGGGACATAAATCTGTGAGTCACATTGTGAGGATCCGGCTCCCTTTTGGGACAAAAAGCAAGTCCCCATAACGTAAATCATAAAATTTTAGAGTGAAGGCTTAGTTTAAGGTTAGGACAAGGTTAAGGGCTGGGGTTAGGGTAGCGTGTGTGTGTAGGTGTGTGTGTGTGTGTGTGTAGCCAGAGACAGAGAGACAGAGCAGGCAGGACTGT
This sequence comes from Etroplus canarensis, assembly GCA_015106775.1. NCBI lineage: Eukaryota > Metazoa > Chordata > Actinopteri > Cichliformes > Cichlidae > Etroplus > Etroplus canarensis. The sequence goes on from VUQH01008506.1 coordinate 5,103, forward strand.
AATTCTGAAGTTTATTGTAAGCCACCTGAGGCAAATACATAGACACACATGTCCTAATTTTGAGTGTTCAGTACATAGTCAGGTTCATATCATGTTCCACCACAGGGAGATGAGACAGATTACTAAGACTGAATACACGCAATGAGACTCTAACACCACAGCAGCATGTCAAGACCACATAGATGTTGCAGATATGTTTTTGTCTCCAACCAAATTTATTTTGGTCTGGTCTGATATTTTCTGTCTTCCCAACTCATGTTTCGGCCAAAGGCTAACACAAATAAGCTCAAAGCACTGGATTAAAATCACAATATGAGCTCTCTCCATTTCTTTGAAAAGTGATTGCTAGATATCAGGTTTATTAAATGCTTTTGAAGTATCCCCCCACTGTTTTGGTTTTGCTCTTGAAATTTGCCCTGTCTATGGCTTGACTTGGTCTTGGAAATTAACTCTGTCTTGAGCCAGACATGACTCAAATGAAAGTGACTCATCTTGAAATCAGCTATTGTGTATTACAGTAAAACTGTGATACATATTTTGTTTGCCTGGAGCAGATAACTGGTCATGTTCAAGCCTAGGTACAGAACTTTATGAGTTACATGTCAGCCACCTTATGGCTTGTTGGAGAAACAGAAGTTATATAGTCCTGTTGAAATGCATTAAAAGATTGTTAATCTACTTTTGCGAGGTCATCTTTGTTCCCGACATCTTCTGCGGATACAAAAGGGGAGAAGTTCTAAGCTTTTTCAGAACTTGAAGAGTATCACATTAGTAATAACCTTGAAAACTTTTCAAGGCTGTTGCAGTCTAAAAAGGCCACATAAAAAGATGAGTCAGTCTTCACATCTGATTTTATCTAAATTTGCTCATGACAACATAATGGGGGCTAAATCATTAGAGTTTTGACTTTACAAGTCTGTTTAGAAAAAAATATGCTGCATGTGTCTTTTTAACCACTTGTCTCCTTAGTGACAGTGACAAAATTTTGCAGCTTGCTTTATCCAGGGTTTCCTGTCCTCGGTGATACTGTAAGCTAAATGTCTCCCTAAGAGACATTCATATGGGTCAGTTTGTCAGTGATAAGTCTTGGCCACGCGAGATAAGTATCTGGATGAAGTCACAACAGACAGAATCAGAGTAAGAAGGTGTATACAGATATAACTCTGATACAGCTGTGTGCATTTTATGAGTCATAGCAAATTTCCTTCCCAAATGCAACCTCTTTTACAACCTGCTTTTCTTCTTATAGCTCATATAGCTTCATATATAAAATGACGTTAGCTTCAAGCTCTTTTCTTAAATACTTCTTTACTTTTATAGTTTTAAAATGTAATTCACGGTGATGTATGGTCATAGATTTTTGTGATTGTGCAGTATCCATCATATGCAGAACTAAACCATTGTTACTCTGAAGTACAACTTTTTTTTAGATATTATTGGCTTTAAAAAGCCTAAAACTTGCAAAACAGACTAAAAGGATGCCCAAATGCACTGCAAAAAGTGCATATACACTACTCACAAAAAGTTAAGGATATTCGGCTTTCGGGTGAAATTTTAGGATGCACCTAAAATGCACTATAACCTTTACAGGTGAACTTAATTTGACCTTCTCTCCACTTTTGAATGCACATGTCCAACTATTCAGTGTTTCATTACTTCTGACTTGCTTGCTGTTCCCTAACAAGGTGCTTAACAACAAAATTCACAACTTGTGTTTGATCCATTGCGAGGTTTCGAACAGGATGTTCTCAGAGGAAAGTGACCACTGAGCTTAGAGTGTCACAGAGTGTCATCAGTAGGTTGCAACAGAGATACAGAGAGACTGGAAGAGTCATAGAAGTCAAGCTGTAATTGATGGTCAAGGGCACATGACAAATTATTGAGACAATGACATTTTTGTTGTGGTATACCCACCACTGTCGTTGGCTTTTGTTTCAATAAACTGTTTGAGATGAGGAAATCACCATTGCATGCTCCTACTTTCATGATATAGTATCACTGCAGTGTGAACCTTTTACATTTTCCATAAGTTTCACCCAAAAGGCTAATATCCTTAACTTTTTGTGAGTAGTGTATGTATAAAATATTTTTATGTTCAAAAATGCATTTTAAAGACTTCTAATATGCACCGATCAGGCATAACACTATGACCACTTATAGATGAAATGAATAACACTGAATATCTCTTCATGATGGCGCCTGTTAATGGGTGGGATATATGAGGCAACAAGTGCACAGTTTGTCCTCAAAGTTGTTGTGTTAGAAGCAATTAAATGTTTGGCAAGGGACAATTTGTGATGGCTTGACAACTGGGCCAGATCATCTCCAAAATTGCAGCTCTTGTGGGGTGTTCCCAGTCTGCAGCAGTAAGTATCTATCAAAAGCGGTGCAAGTAAGCAACAGTGGTGAATAGGCAACAGGGTCATGGGCACATGGGCAGCCAAGGCTCACTGATGCATGTGGGGCAGCAAAAGGGGGACCAACACAATATTAAGCAGGTGGTCATAATGTTATGCCCGATTGGTGTATACTTATTTTGTAATTATCTAATATGTACAAATATATGATGCATTTCACTTTTTTCTATTTGTTTGTTCCAATACAAAAGTGTTCCCCGTAGTGTAGTGGTTTACACATTCACCTTACAAGCAAAAGTTCCCTGGTTCAATTCCAGGTGGGGACACAAGCCCCTCTCACCATGGATGGATGTGTCAGAGAAGGGCATCTGGCGTAAAACCTATATAACCAATATTACCAATGTGTGTTAATCTGCTGTGGTAACCCTATGGGGAGAACACAAGGGATCAGCTGAAGGTTTGTTCCCATACATGCAATACACTGTAGATGTGGCTGAAACAATGTTTTTATGTCTGGATTTTCTGTGACGAGATAGCCGTACATTTACTTAAATGCACACCCAGTTAAGGATTGCAGGGGGACTGAAACCTACCTCAGCTGTCGCAGGGCGAAATGAGGGATACATTCTGGACAGGTAGCCTCTCTATCACAGGGCTAACACAGACAGACAGACAACCATTTACATCTAAGGACACTTTAGAATCACCAGTTAACCTAATGAGCATGTCTTTGGACTGTGGGAGGAAGCTGGAGAAGAAGAACATGCAAACTCCACACAGAAGGGACCCAAATTCCAACTCAGGATGCTCTTGCAATGAGGCCACAGTGCTAACCACTGAACCACTGTGCCGCCCATTGTGACTGGATATGTCATCTTCTTTCTTCGCCAACCATCTGATCTCTATCTCTCTCATCTAGTGTTACATGCTATGTGTTTTCATATTTGAAAAAGAACATGGAAGGAAAAATAAAAAGAAGAAAAATGAGAGCGATGAGAGGAGAGATGCATTTCTATTGATGATCAGTCATAATTTCCGTAAGTACTTGCAAAAAAATTCCCACTAGCACAAGAACTCAAGTTAGTCATGAAACTATCAGAGCATACACACACAAACACATGCACACATAGTTCATATCAGTCTATGATTATAAAGTGTCAAGTGTGTTCCACATAAATTGTAAATTGTACAGTCTTTGAAAGGGACATTGCTAAATCTATTATTATGCACAGTTTAATTGTTGCTTTTTTAAAGGCTTCATTAGTAAATGGTGCCTCTTTGTATGCATCTGAGTTTTGGGAGTGAAGTCCTCATTTCTTAAAATGAGTGAAAGAGATAGTTGGTTTTAGAAGACCTTGGAACAAATAATAGGTTAATGGGCTGGGTTTGGTATGATGTTAGAATGATATTTTTCATAATAACATGATTAAAGCATGCATATATGTTATATCTCAAAAAACATGGATGCCTTAAAGCCTGTTCCTCCTCTTTGCTTCTGTATATATCCCTGTCTGTATTGCTCCCTATCTCAGCCCTTCAGTTTTCATTCAATCACTGATTTACTAAATGGGGTGACCCTATCACCCCAGCACCATGGTAACGCCCTGCGGCCCTGCACCCTGGGTCCACAGGACCCTGGGAAGGTGGAGGAATGTGAGAAGCAGAGTGGATGCACAACCTGGGGATAGATGGATTAAATGACAGCTACATACACACAAACACACACAGTCATACACATACAAATGTACTGCTCACATGCAACTTGTTAAATAATATAACACTTTGGACCCTAAAGCTAACTCGTTCACACAAACTGACAAACACATACACACTAATACACAAACACGTAATACCTGCAAAGCTGCACTAAACAGAGTCCAATTCACTTTGTCCATACAAGCTGCAGGGCAGAGGTATGAAGTGCTGAAAGTGAAGAGTGGTGAAAGCCCTTATTTTCATTCATTCACATAATGTCAGAGTTTAACTATTTTAAGTACTCGAGTTCCACTCACTTAACTGCAGCTTATGAATTCAGAGGCCATTTCAGCTTCTTTTTGAAGTGTTAAACCAGTTATGATGTGAGTGTTGACATAGCTGAGCCAGTGAATGGATTTTGACGTATGGGAAGCAAACAGCTTGTTAAAGAGAGATGCACATCAGAATCAGAATCCTAATACTTTATTAATCCCAGGGGGGAAATTGTATTTTAATATTCCAGATTGACTGGCCAGTCACAAATCACTGTTCTGAATTAATGTTCATGTTAATACTGCGAGAGTGACGTTTAAGTTTAAATATTTGACCCTTGCTGAAAACGTAAAGGGGATTGAAATCATGAATAGATAATGACAGACTGTAAATCAAAGCTCTCCAGCCAGATTTGTACATGTGTGGGCAGGACTCTCATAATTGTATCAGAGTAGATAATATTTTATACTCTGCAAATGAGGAAAATCTGGAAATAAAAGGACCTTTTGCTCAATAGTTCTAAAGGACTAGTTTTATGGGTAAAATGAGATTGTTTTAGCTTTGAAGATATAATAAGAAACATTTCTACAATAAATTTTGGTTGTCATTCAGTTGTTACATATCCCTTTTACCTCCACTTGTTGCTGTATTGTACTATGGAACTGGGAAAATAAAGTTACCGCTAGTTGAAAAGCTCTTAAAGTTTTTTGATTTAATGTAAATGTTCCTATAGTGTAGTTGTTTACCAATTTGGCTTACAAGTGAAAGGTTCCTGGTTCAGTTCCAGGTGGGGACACAAGCCCCTGTCACCATGGAAGGTAGTGTCAGGAAGGACATCTGGTCTAAACCATTGTCCATCACTCTGCTGTGGCAATCCCTTGGGGGAAAATACAAGGAAACAAAGGTATTAAGTAATTTCCCTCCAGGGATTAATAAAGTATTCTGATTCTGATATTATTATTATAAATTTTTTGACTAAGCTGAACCACAAAAACCATTGTTCACTCAATGCAAGACTTGTACAGGCAGCTCACAAATCAAAACAAAGCTTTAGAGACAGATGGAATACATCTAAAGGTAGGATAGCAATTACTTTTACATTAGTTAACATTAATTGAATCAGGATCTAGTATTATCTTGTAAATATAGGTGTAATATGAATAAAACTTAAATATAATGTTTTGTCAGTGAACCTGAGACACCACAGACAGATCTTCATCTGCAGTGGTGTTCAAGACAACAACTCCCAAGATCCTACAAGACTGCAAGATGTCCTCATATTTTTGTTTTGACTGACACACTTAGCAGCAGAAGCGGTTAGGATAAGGAATATGATTAAAGAGCCTTAAAGAGTCCACAAAATCAGGACTTCAAAGTCTGGGAATACTGTTTATTTCAGAAAAAACTTCCTGCTATGATGGGTGTAAAAAGTCAAATCATTTGAGTCACCTAAATGTTTTCTGACTGATTTTATTCTCTCACATGTGTTTCTAAAACATATGGTTTCCATGCTTAATATTTTAAAAACAAACCAGATGGATGGATGGATGGATGGATGGACGGATGGATGGATAACCCAAAGATGTGCAAAATAGTTCAAATGTCCATTATCTAAATCAGCTGCATCAGCAACATGCTTCTTACATTTATACATTAGAAATAAATATCTAGTATCAAATCACAGTAACATACTCACAGGGGGCATTTAACAACTTTAATTACTTTTACAATGAATACTTTTAGTAAATTTTTCTTGTAATACTTATTTAGAATTAGACTACAAGCCTTTCATATGATGCGTGATCAGAAAGTTCAGTGAATAAAAAAACATACCTGATTTAAATGTGGCCCATCCCCAATCTTTTCTGACATCTCCAGACCACTGTAAGTATAGCTGCTACTTTTTAGATGATTCCCTCGTTATGACCATTTGCACATCTGCAATTTCATCATGATCCATAAACTTGTGCAGAAAGCAAATGTCTCTTTCAAGCTGACCCAACTTCCATATAACTAGTGAGGAGAGCTGGGGCTTAGGCTAAAACCCAGCATTTTAAGGAGTCCAGTTTCCAGGCAACACATCAGGTCAGGAGTGGGACCAGGCATATGCTCATCCTGTGTTTCAAGGTTCACAAGGTTGTGCAACATGAATCGTCCTAAAGGGTCAGACTGTCAGTGGAGCAGTGTTGTAATGATGTTGTAAGGATGAGTCACGTAAAAGGAAATAATCAGTAAAAAGGGTCGTGAGAGCCAACATGCCAGCAAACAGTGCATTCAAAGACCATGAATTTCACTGGTCATACTAACACTATCTTTGCTCAACACCTGCCCAACTTAATGAATTTGCTTTCCTGTGATTTCTTTTACATCCACAAAAAGACATTTTTGTTATAACATAATCTAAGGGTTGTGCTTTGTATTTTTTTATTTTTGCCTTTTCCCCACTTGCTTTTCATTTTAACTTGATTAGTTTGAGGCAATGAAAACTACTTGCTTAATTTTAAGCATCAAAGCCCAAGGGTTTCAGTTAAAAAGTGCCCCTTCACAACAGTAAATGTGATTGCTGACACATGAAAAGCAGGGAGTGACAGATCTCGTCTTGTCTCGTCTTCTACCGCTTTTCCGAGGTCCGGGTCGCGAAGGCAGAGAAGCTCAGACTTTCCTCTCCCCACCACCTCCTCCAGCTCTTCAGGGGGGACACCAAGGCGTTCCCAGGCCAGCTGGGAGACATAGTCTCTCCAGCGTGACCTGGGTCTGCCCCAGGGTCTCCTCCCAGAGGGACGTGCCCAAAACACCTCAAGGAGCAGCGGCTCTACTCTGAGCCTCTCCTGGATGACTGAGTTCCTCACCCTGTCTCTGAGGGTGAGTCCAGCAGCTCTGCTGAGAAAGCTCATTTCAGCCGCTTGTATTCATGGTAAATCGTCAGCTTTGCCTTAGAGCTCAGTAGAATGATACTTTGCAGAATTATTTACATTATATTATCAGATCATGATTATAAAGTCATTACTTTATCAGCATAATGTTGTGACTACTGATGATTTTAATTATGTATTGCTGAATAACTTGATCTATAATAATGTCATTTATCTGCAACACAATATTTGTATCCAACATCAAGCAGAGTGGAGCAGAAAGCAGTGAAACCTAGAAGTACTTAAAGTACAAATATGTTAAACTAGTACTTCAGTAAAGTGTTTGAGTACATGTACTAAGTCACATTCCTGCTGGTCCTATCAGTGCTCTCATCCAGTGATGATTGATGGTGTAAGGTCACTCTGATCCAGTAGCATTGGTGGTGGTGTTCTGCATGTCTGTCTGTGAGAATGTGGTGCCCTCTCTGTTTCCACAGCCTGCAGAGTATCATTCGCTGTGTACTGTACTGTGTACTGTGTTCCAGTAGATGTCGCTGTTTGACTTTTCTGTTGTCAGCTGAAGCAAAGACTTTCATTGAGTTTCAGGACAGGAGATTCTGTCTTGGAGTTTCATATATTTACACGCTGCTACAGGGCGCAGGATATAAAACCACAAAAATAAGACTTTTCCTATTAGTCTACTGTGATGAAAGTGGGCAAACCATAAAAACTGTTATGAAACTCTGACACAGTGCTGTACAAAGTAAAACAATGTTCCTCGTACCATGAAGCATTTCTCATGCCTGACATTTCTGTTCCCTGTAGAACTGGATAAGATTATGGAGCGCAGGTGTACCTGTTCCTGTTCCTGTCGTGCATGTCAGGTTGATGGATGTCATGGATGATAGGTGTATAAAGTGCTTAGAGTGAATATGTATGAATGTATGGTTAAATGTGTCCTGCAGTCTGTGAACAGTCAGGAATGGTCCAGTCCATGAGATGATCAGAGAGGTGGCCCATCAGAACGCCAGAGAGAGAAACGTCCTGACGTCCTGATTCCACGTTCTTTGACTGAAACGATGCTGTATGAACAGACTTTAGGATGGAAAACTCTAGACTCCTCTGTGTTTGTCTTCATAAGAAATATCTGCTTCAGAATCTGATGGCATACATCACATTATCTTTAATCATTCATGCATCCTGATCCAGAGTAAAACTGAAGATTTTATTCTTGTCAAAAATAGGATTTAATTTTATGTCACGACTTTACTTAGTTTTTTAACAAGCGCAGACAGCAGTGTGTTTTCAAAAGTGTCAGCAGAACACATGAAATTTAGCCTTCTTGGATATCAAGATTTATTAAATGATTTACTTTGAACAATTACAATCTTGTGCTTGGTATGGATTAAATTCCCTCTCCTGCTATGATTTACTAAATACTTAAATATGTATTAAAAATAGCTGGTAAATAAAAGCATTTGAAAGCAAGAGAGACAACCACCATTTTACAGCAGCTTCCTAGACGCCGGGCTAAACGTGGCCTGCCTGAAAGCTCAGCGTCACTGTCTGCTAAATGAACTTCTTGGGTGAAGCGTTCTGTTTTCTGCTCTTGTGTTCACCTGTCCCAGGCAGCACACACAACAATAAAAGCAGAACTTTTAGCAGTATTGATGCCTGTTTTATTTTGGAGGGTACTCAAATTCTCACAAAGACATAATTCCAGTGGGAAACCCCCCCAGCAAAATGAGAATGATAAGCGCTCTGAGAACAGAGGCAGCAGGAAAGGATGGAGCGCGGTCCTTAGCACGGCCCCCCCCAAACCTGTCCAGCGTCACTGGAATCAAGACACTGGTACAAGGATTGGGAGTGACCAGACCAAGAAGGCAGAGAGGACGCGCAGGACATCTTGACGGTGAGATCAGCCTGCAAAAACATCTCCACACAACAAGTGATTAGATCAAAATTCTCAAAATACCATAAAACACGAAAAAGCTTGGAAAATATCAAGTCAGAGCACGACAGTCAAGCCAAGTGACCAACAGCCACTCAGTAAGGTCCTTTAAAGACATTTACATCTCAGTCAGAGGTGAGGTGACCTCATCTCCTTAAACACAAGAGAAATAAAAAGGTGGAAAGCATGAAAGATGTGCTCTTTAACACACTGCTGAATTTTAAATAGCTGCTTTGTGCTCGCTCACCTCCTGCAACTTACTGCCATTTCCTCTTTTGCAAAGAATCCCTCCAGCTCTCATCTGTCTGTATGAATGAGCTCTGTTCTCCGTTCCTGACACCAGCCCTCAGCTCCAGCTTGTGCCCCTGTCTCAAGCTCCAAATTCCAGCCCCTCTCTCCGTCCTTCTGTGCTGGCCCTGTCCTCATTTCACTTTGTCTCACCCCCAAAAATCACTGTTCATCAGAGCCTGGGCCAATGAGGAGCCAGGCAGCAGGGTGAGGCACTTCCTCTGTGACAGGAAACCAACAACAAACAGCCGACCACGAGCAGGGGGAGGGGGTTAATGAGAAAGGGAGATCAAGAGATGCTGATGTTTGATGGCTGCAAGCAGCGTTCCAGAGGGCATGGAAAGGTCACCAGTAAACATCTTTTGTGTTGGATTCTGAAATAAAACTGACTTTAATTGAGCTGTATCTGTCTGAATATACTACACAACATATGCATTAGCTGTAATTTTGATGAGACAACCTCACAAACAAGCTCAAAAACTCCTAACTCTACATGACAGTGAAGGTTCAGCCTCTTTCCTTTTTAAAATCATTTTAACATGCACATTTTTACATTGAAGCAGTCATTGTTAACTGTGACCGTCGCCCACGGTTACAGTCTTGTGCAAAAGCTCTGTGTTTTCAAATACTATTTCCTCCCTAAAGTGTAGTAGAGGGAAAGTGCACAAAGGGAAATTTGTGCAAAAGACCCTGTAACTTTTGATAATGCAAGCTATGATGCGGTATACTGTTACGTTGTGATTCTCACACTAGTAACACCCAATCTTTGCACCAGAATTGCTCTGACATTTGACTATTTTAATGCACATTACAGACAAAACTACTGGGCCATCAGCACATAACACCTACAGGGGGTTCTATGACACCCCATTCCCAGGATGAGAGGGTCTGACTCACAATCTCTGTTCTAGTTCATCCCAAAGGTGTTGGATGGGGTTGAGGTCAGGGCTCTGTGTGGGCCACTCAAGTTCTTCCACACCAAACTCATCCAGCCATGTCTTTATGGAGCTTCTTTGTGTCCTGGAGCACAGTCATGTTGGAACAGAAAAGGACCTTCCCCAGACTGTTCCCACAAAGTCACAAGCACAGAATTGTCCAAAATGTCTTGGTGAGCTGAAGCATTTAGATTTCCCCCTAGCATTTTCCCTCCTCCGCCAAACTTTACAGTCAGACAGGTAATGTTCTCCTGGAATTCACCAAATCCAGACTGCTCTATCAGACTGCCAGATTGGTCACGCCACAGAACATGTTTCCACTGCTCCAGAGTCCAGTGATAGCGCAGAAAGGTGCGCTGCTCATACAGCACTTTTCTACTCTAACTGAGCACTCAAAGCACTTTTTACTGCAAGCCTCATTTACCCACACTGCACTTTATTCTATGTCTTTAAGCACATTTAACTTTCACACACATTTACACTCTAATGGATGCAGGGGGAGCAATTTGGGGTTCAGTGTCTTACCCAAGGACACTTTGGAGAAGCCAGGGATTAAAGCGCCAACCTTCCTGTTAGAAGATGACCTGCTCTGCCTTCTGAGCCACAGCCACCCCTGTAGTAATGGGACTGAATGAAACATTTGAACTCAATGACTGAGAAATGTGGACCAATACTTTTGGCCTGGCAGTGTATCCCAGAAGGGATTTGTTTTCATGGAACTGCTGGCCAGAAAATTCTGATTTTTGAACAGCTAAAAAAGATTATAGATTTTTAAAAAGCAATTAATTAAATTTATTCAACAAATTGCTCAAAAGCACATTAGTGAACCATGCTGTTACAACTGGTTGCATGTTCTAGTCATAAATGTGTTTTGCACATTAAGGTTTGTAATTTGATGTCTTTAGCATTGCTGTGGAGAATATACTTTCTAAAGTATATACGCCCCCTGCTGTTTTTTTCTATTTTTTGTGTTAGAGCCTGTAATTTCAATTGATGCATGCAAACATTTTACACAAAATAGTCAAAATTGGTGAAGTGAAATGAAAAATAAATAATATATTAAAAATTATATAAAATATAATAAAGTGGCGCATGCATATGTATTCACCCCCTCTGCTATGAAGCCCCTAAATAAGATCTGGTGCTACTGAGGACCTTCAGAGGTCACATGATCAGTTAAATCAGGTCCACCTGTGTGCAGTCTGAGTGTCACATGATCTAAGTATATAAACACACATGTGTTCTGAAAAGCCCCAGAGGCTGCAACACCACTCACCAAGAGGCTTCACCAAGCAAGACCATGAAGACCCAGGAGCTGTCCAAACAGCTCAGGGACAAAGCTGTGGACATCCCACAGAGCTCCATTAAATCCATCATTACAACATGGAAAGAACATGGCACCTGCCTAGAGAGGACCATCAACCAAAACTTACAGAACGGGCAAGGAGGACATTAATCAGGGAGACAACAAAGAGACCAAAGGTCACCCTGCTGCTGTGGACCACTACAAGCTGGACACTCCACACAGCTGGGCTCTATGGAAGAGTGGACAGAAAAAAGACACCTCAAAGATTCACAGACATATGTAAGAAGGTCCTCTGGTCAGATGAGACTAAAAGTAAAAACACTATGTCTGACATGAACCCAACACCACCGTCCCTACAGTGAAGCATGGTGGAGGCAGCATCATGCTGTGGGGATGGTCTTCATAGGCAGGGACTGGGAAACTGGTCAGAACTGAAGGAATGACGGACAGTGATAGATACAGGGACGTTCTTGAGGAGAACCTGTTTGAGTTTTCCAGGGATTTGGGACTGGGACGGTGGTTGACCTTCCAGCAGGACAATGACCCTAAGCATACTGCTAAAGCAACACTGGAGTAGTTTAAGAGGAAACGTGTTCATGTGTTGGAATGGCCTAGTC
>VUQH01008513.1:7176-21045 GCA_015106775.1 Etroplus canarensis
TAGTCCCTCCCATCAGAGATGCAAGCAGAGGAAGAGACATGAGGGGGAGTTGAGGCAATGGGCATTTAACAAAATGAGACATCCTTGCTTCAGAACCACATTTTAAAGTGATGTCAGTTAAATATGCCATGTAAAACAGCTGTGGCTTAAATGTTTTTTATAGCCCAGCCACTGTTGTATTTTAAGATATGGCATGTAACAGTGTTCTATATGGATGAACCAATCTGATATTTCGACTGGATATCAATCTGAGCCTGACTTAAAAAGCTGTATTAGAAATAAGTGACGTGTCACTTTACAGATGATCCTTTCACTTCACTTGTATGTTGTTTACAATACCATTCATTAGCAGCAGTCACCAGTAGCTAGTGGGAAAGTTAACTGTGAAGGAAGCTAACAGCATAGCTACAGCAGCTTGGAGTTTTTTTCTCTAACTACATCAATAGCTTTTATCTGTAGGTTTGCAGTAGATTTTAATTTACCCAGAAACTGGGCTCAAGTGATTTGACACGACTTAAAGCTTCGATGATGATGGTACGTTCGCTTTCCTGTCATTAGGTCTGGCGTGAGACTTGTTTGGAAGCTTTGATTGTACTTTTGCTATATGTTTCCTTTGTTAGCTCCATTCCATATGTGACTCGTGTGTGTGTGTGTGTGTGTGTGTGTGTGTGTGTGTGTGTGTGTGTGTGAGGAGCAGTAAAAAGAGGTGCACTCATACTGACAGTAGGTAAGGAGAGAGAAAGTAGCTGAAATGAGACTTTTTCAAGTGGGCTTTTTATTTAGTCATTGATTATTAGCTCAAGGTGGCAAGGTGTCCTTCATTTATCCGGCCATCCAAAATTCACTAGGATCTCTACCTCTCGTAGATTGTTGGTCAGATTTTAGTGAAATCTGCACACAATGATCACCTAATGGTTCCTCACCTAAATTATACTCAAGAACAAGGTAACATTTTTGGGGCGCTTTTTCATTTTTATAAGAATCACTACTCTTAAGAGTATGGGTCTGGATTGTAATGTTCATGAAATTAGTTTTTGGTGCCCCTCTGCTGCTGTCATTTGGTTTATTTGTGGCATAATAATGTCTTAAGCTTGGTTAGGGCCAGTCAAGAACTAGGACTGTTGTTCTGGATATGTCTGTTTGCAAGTATTCTTGACTTCTCAGTGGATTTTAATTCTCATTCAGTTTGTACAATACAGCCAACCAGTGACAAGAAATCTTATCACTTTCTTTCTGTACTTCACACATTTCAATAACCCGTGAATTGTGAGAGATTGTGAGCCGGATGAGCTACTGTGTCATTAACATTATGGTAATTTGCCAATAAATATCAATTCATTACATTTATATTGTTGGCTCTGTTAATTTGTCACATTTTATGAAAGCAATTTTTAGTAGAGCCTGACGTGTAAGATACACATAAAAGAATGATTCCCAGTCTTCTACTCATAGTGAGGATTACAGGTCATCTGCATGGAACACTGTAATCTTCAAACCATTATTTAATGCCATCATCCATTTAACGCCGCTATCTGAGCTGTGTACTGTGTTGGCACATACCCAGTCCCTTGGTATTAGACTGGAACTGCAAAAAGTTAGTTCAGTGCATCCCCACTGTTCATGACATGTTTTATATTTAGGGCTAATTTTAATTAAATTTACAACATGATGCAGTGTGACAAGCCATTTTAAGTTTTTAATAACACACATATGGTGAAGGGCAGAAGGTTTGTTCATGGAGTTGATCATCTTAAAAATCTGGAGTCCCCCTCCCACCACAGTTTGTATGTTCCAGCTGTGTGGCATACCTCTTTTATACACTTAAAGATAAAAACACTTTGGCAAAAGATAGACCATTTGAGCCCTCGGTTATAGCTCCTCCAGCAAGACTCCTCTTTTCTGTCCTTTCTTCTCCAGATGCTTTTTAGGAATTGAAACATACTTCAACATGGCATACTGACATTAATTTATCGGCCACAGCCAAGTGGACAGATGAGATGAAGAGGCACAAATTAGAGAAATGAGAAAAGCCTATAGTCCTTTGTTTCCCTTTGTCCTTGTCACTTTACGTGTTTGCACTCTGTTTATTTCCCCTCATATTTTTCATGCTTCAAATGCTCCGGTTTTTTTATTTGTCTGTCCCTTGGACTATTAGTATGCAACAGTTATTTAGTCGGTTTGCATTTATTGATGTGTCAGTGTAGCACACAACCTCGATCTCCACTGTACTCAAAACAAGCAGTTTTTTTTAATAAAGAAAAGAAAAAGATCATGTGATTTTGTAGTGTCTGTAACCATATAATCTCCACAACAAAGTAAAAGTCATTAAATATTTCTACATTTTCAGCAAAAGGTTTTGGTATCAGGAACATTTTTACAGTACACTGAATGAGCTATAAACTTCTCTCATACCTTTAGGGAAATTTTTCAAATGTTGATGAGGACCAAAGGGAGAACTGATTGCATTTTGGTGATTAAATGCCAAGGTCATTCTGACTTCACAAAACATTTCTGACCTTAATTTTATGCCAATATATTAGAGAATCTCTCCTGATCTAATAAATAACTTAAGGGATATTTTAAATTCAGAAGGTCATCTTCACTCTAACATTATAATGTTCAAACCATTATTTAATGCCATAATCCAGGAACAGAAGGGGAAATGATGTTTCACATCTGTTGGATACTGAACTGATGACACTAATCTTTTGTGGCCAACTATTAAATTACGTCCCTACACATATAATGAGTATTGGCAAAAAATGAGAAAAACGGCACCTTTACTGGTTGGACGTGGCATAAAACCATGAGATGATAATTCTAGTATTAGAAGTGCTCATTGCTGCATTAGGGCACATGACTGAACTTAGAATTGTCTGGCTTTATTCAAAATATTGTCATTTGTCTCATTCAGAATGCTTACTGGAACTTCAGATATATTATATCACTTTACACTTCTGTCATTGCGTACTGATTAACTGTGCAGAGAATGTGTTTAAGTCAAATCTCATTAATGGCAAGAAGTTCTGTTTCCCAGAAAGAGTAGTAAGAACTGATAATTTTCAGATTACCTTTTACATTCACAAATAAAAGTATATTGCTGCATTATATCGCAGATGCTATTTTCCATATGTGCAACCTTCCCACTGGTGAGGCTAGGTGTGTCAGCACACAACCCCTTGGCACACCACTGACCTATTTGGAGCCTTCGCACTGCTGAAAAAACTGTTGTTGAGGGTGAGATTTATTCAGACCCGTGCAACCCATAAGCCTGTCATTACAAAGACAATGTAAAAAAATGCCTTGCACAGCTGTGGAGATTGACTCTTCAGGTGAGAAATCAGATTTAGGTTTCTGGTGTTGGTGTTGTTGGTATTCACACATGATTTAAAGCTATTGTCTGCACTGAAAATTAGTATGTAAGCAAAAGCACACATATACTGTAGGTATGTTGATGTGATGAAGTATGAAACTTGATTCTGGTATAATCTCATAGTACCCTGTATGCAATCAAGGCTTCCTATTCTGTTTGGTTGTAAAGGATGACCCTTGATGAAGTGCTGCAGCAGCATTGTATTTTGAGTTTAAAATGTATATTTTCCCAATTTTCATGTGAGCTACTTTGTAATGTATATGTAAACTCGCTTATATTTCAAATAAACATGACAAAATAATGCCTTTGTTGTACAGGCATCTATGACAGGAAGTGTTTTCTTCAGGAAAATATTTTTTTAATTTCTTCATGTCTTCATTGAGATGAAAACAACAGTCTAGTATTTGCCAGAGGGGTAAGAATTGTTAGTTTTAAGACTGTTTGGGAGGAGGATTTCTTGTTTTTGCACTTGTTTGTCTTCATTGTGATGTGATTGCTTTAATTTTGCAAGATTTATCTCAGTATTTAGTCTCTGAGCCTGCAGTCCCCTCTGATTACTGATTACTTTGTAGTTGCCAAGAAACTGTTTAATGGAACACACTGACACAGAGCCTTTTTTCCTAAAAGAATGGAAAGCACTGGTTTCTATACATGCCTGCATTCTTTAATAAAATTGTATGCTTTTTTTAGTCCTTTCAAGAAATGGCTCATGTTCTCTTGTAAAGTCTGTCATTTAAAATCCTGTTAAAGGAATGGGAAGTAAACAGTATATTTTAATGCAGGCTTCTACATTTATCTAAAATCAGTGATGAACTTGCGGTTGATAATTTCACAGGACACAGTTTACCACCACTCAGTCACATTGCATAAGCTTACTTGGACAACTGTTGGGTCCACATGCTGCCTGCTGTGGGTGCTAATCAGTTGGAAAGGGAAACAGGAGAGGAACTGAGTTCAGTCCTTGCCCAGTAAATTTGCTCGCCGTAGTGGATCATTTTTCACTGCAGATGTTTTGATATGTCATAGCTGGGAAAGCGCAGGTATATTAATGATAACTACATTACTCTTAGGGGTTTTCACTGTTATGGTTTAGTGGGACATGTTTTTTTTTTCTTGTGCCTTACTGGAACAAGGCAAACACATTTTTTGGTGCTGATCTAAAATGTCTGACAGTGAGTCCAAAATATTGGTGTTTTTAAATATGCCAACAGTCATGTGAAAAACAATGTTTTCACATCACTCTGTGCAGTCCTGTGAAACCTAAAGACACCCTTGCTGCTTCTAAAGAAATTAAGAGGGTAAGTAGCAGCCAGGGGTTGCTGATCAAATGCACTCTATTAATTGATCATCAGCCAATATAATCTCCATAAGAGCAGAAGTTTTGATAGTGTGCTGGTCTGGAATATTCAGGTGTGTGTTAGTGCAACGCTATAATCTTTTCCAGGGGTGGATCTCCCAGCAAGATCTGACTGTGCAATGCAAGAAATCCAAGCGCTACATCTTAGACTCCACAAGCCACATTTAGTATGCTGAATGTTAAAGGTCATGACCATACAGTTAGCAGAAAGCCTGAAAAAGAATGGGTTGTTTGGAAGGGTTGCCAGGAGAATGCCCTTATTCTCTAAAATGAACGTGGCAGCACAGTTTAGGTTTGCAAAAAACGCATCCGAACAAAGCACAAGACTTCTGGACTTCTTTTGGACAGACAGGACCAAAGTGAAGATGTTTAGCCAAAAAGCACAGTGCCACGAGTACAAACATCACATACCAACTGTCAAATGTAGTGGGTTTTTTTTTTTTACAGCCACAGGATGTGGGTTGACCATGAACTCCTCTGTATGCCAAATTATTCTAGAGTCAAATGTGTGGGCACTTGTTCAAACAGCTTCACCCTGGTTGAAACTCCGACATGTAATAGGACAGTGATCCCAAGAACACAGCACATGTATAACAGAATGGCTGAAAACAAAAGAAAAGAATTAAGACGTTACAATGGCCCAGTCAAAGTCCAGACCTCAACCCAACTGAAAGGCTGTGAAAGGACCTTGAAGGAGTTGTGAGTAAACAAATGCCTGCAAACGAACTGAAGCAACGTTGTAAAAATAGTCGAGCTGACATGATAAAATATTATTGCTGCTGAAGGGGGTTTTGCAACCTATTGAATCATAGAGTGTACTTGGTTTTTCACATGACTGCATGGAGTCCTGTAAAAACTTTTTTTTTTGTATGTGTGTAATTGGATCTGTTGTCAGGCTTGAAGATGGTAAGAATTCTGCTGTTGACAGCAGGGGAGCTAGTCCTTTCCTAAGCACAAGCAGCTCCCCTATTGACAGCATAACAGCTGCACCCCACAAAAAGCACAGGAGAACAGGCTTTGACCCATCTTGGCTATCAGAGAGGAAATAATTTTCCTGGGTCCACAAGTCCTACCTTGGTAAGGGGTAAAAGTAAAAATAAATGCACTCTGAATTCAACTCCATATGAGCTTGTAGTACTAGGGCTGCATATGTCATACATCTCACTAATAAAAAGAGACTACTAGCTGATCAGAGGCCATGGCAGATGGCAGTTTACTGCCCTGAAAAGAACTGGCCACTTTCCCTGCAGGTTATTGCCATGCTGCTATTCGTAGCTTATTACAGCATTACAAGTAAGCCTTGCTGCACTCTTGGAACGCTACATTAATGTTGAGAGAACCCTGTTTCATAAGTTACATCAGCCAGCTGTGGGGTCTTTAACTGTGCATGAAAGGAGGGATGTTCTCTCTTTGCTTAAATGATACATTTATCAGTCACATGCTGTCTTATCAGTCATGGAACAGCTTTTATTGATAAAATCACTAAATTGTAAAAACCTGGGGACACATCTGGCATTAGCTGAAACACAACACAAAGATCATGTAATGCATTTTGTGTGATGTGCAAAGAGTGTGATCTCAACTTGTTAGCTCAGATCTGCTTTGAATAAACACAATTGGGAAATTTACATCAGAACCCAGGTTGCCACTTGTGGCACCCAAAGAAGAAGCTAAAGTTGGCTTTGTTTTATGACAGTTGACTCAAATCCAGTTCTCTCTGTTTATTTTTGTTTTTGTTTTTTTTGCATGTTCCTCTCCTTCACACAGTTTCTTCTGAGCGCAAATGTCACTCCATGTAAACAGTGCAAGCTGCAGATTTCCATCTATATTTGTTGTGGTACAAGAACACGGGAAGATGTTGTTTACCAGCAGGCCTCCTGTTATTGCTGACCAGTTTTTTGGTGTTGGACATAATGTATTTACACAGTCATAATGTTTAATGCTCCCTCAACAGCTAGTCTTAAGAAATGTCTAAGATTGTAAGTCCTCACCACATTCTTGGAAAGTACATTCTCATCTCAGAGCAGTGAATTATTGAGTTGGGCTTCATTATTTAGAGCTAAGAGCTGTCATAAACACTTTAGTAATGTGTAAATGTGATACAAGAAAGCATCAATATTTGACTAATTTAGCGTTCTTAGAGGAGGTGGAGGAAGGTCCAGTTTGTCCTGGGTTTAAATATTTTTTAATAGTTCAAATGTACCTAAGAGGTACTGTCTATTGCAGCGCCATCACAGACAGACAGACAAGCATTCACGCTCATGCTCACACCTGCAGCCAATTTATAATTGCTAGTTAACCAAACCTTGCATGTCTCTGGACTGTGGGAGGAAGCCAGTGTGCCCAAAGAGAACCCACACAGGCACAGGGAGAGCATGCAAACTGCATATAGAGGGGCCTCAGCTGGCCAGTGGATTTGAACCCAGGACCTTCTTGCTGTGAGGCAACAGTGCTAACCACTGCATTGCCATGCCACCGTATGGTATTAATAGATTTACATAAATAAAGCACTTGAATCCTTCCTCCTCTGAGGCTGATCACTTTCCTCCCTCAACCTGTGATTTATCTCTTTGACTCTCCGTACTGAATCCTTCCAATAAAAGCAAGCTCCTTTTTGGTTCTGATCAAAATTTGCTGACAGTGGAGAAGGAGGTGCATTCTGGAGATTCATGAGTTCAGTAATTCTAAGACCCTGGGTGGATGCTGAGTTAGTATGTAGCATTTGCATGGGGTGTGTTTCTGAGGGAACACACAATACAGTACATGGCTGCAAAAGGACACTAAAAATGTCTTCTTTTCACTGTTCATGACCACTAGATGGCATATAACTGTAATTATAACTTTGGCAACAAGTTTAAGTGAACGTTATTAAAACCACTCCAGCTGTTTTGAACAAACAGATATGTATGAATCAGGGCTAGATATAAAACAGGATGTGGTGTCCATGGATACACCCTCATTGCTTTGGTAGGTCTGTGTGAGTAAGCTTGAGAAAGCGAAGACAGTAACATGCCTGACTAATGATTTCCACACAGTGAAGAGGGACTGCACAATGTAAAAAAAGTGCTATGAATGATGGTGACAGTGAATTCTAACCTATCATCTGTTTTTCAGCAGCACTTTGAAGTTGTTAATTACAGACCTAAACAATACCCAGACCAACGACAGAAATATCTAATTCAAAGTTATGCAACAGACCACACACACACACACACACACACACACAAGCATATGCACACACACACAGAGGAACAAACATGCAAACAGAGTTGCCACAGTGCTAATTTTTTTTCTTTTTTCCTTTCTTTTTTTTAGACTCAATGGTATGACTTGAGCTTTGGGGACATGACTGTGAGTCACAGCCTCTCTAAAAAATTGTAAGGAAGAGTGGACCCACTCACGACAATAACAATCAGCCCTCAGTGAATCACTGTCTCCATGCTTTTACTTTAAAATCATGTGCCTTTCGAGCAAGTCAATAAAAATAGAAAATAGTTAATTACAAACGCAAAGCACCAGAAATTAGTTGGTACAACATACAATTAAAGTTTCACATGATACATAAGTGGACAGAGAAAAAAAATCCCCATTTTACCTAAAAACATGTGTAAACGTTAATTTCTTTACTCTCCTATTGTGCCAAACTGTAAGATTTTAAAAGAGGCATTGCTTTGCTAGGCTTCAAAATGCACGCATGAAATTTTATTGTGATTAAAGTTACTTATTTGGGGTAAAATTGCCAAAAATCTCTAAGTCCCCTGGTTCCACCATCCAAAGTCTTAAGAGGCTTATTGTTAAAATGCACGAGACTAAACTGTATGAAACAAATTGTGAACTTTCTTTTAAAGAATCAACAAAAGTGACCCTCAAATAGAGCACAAAACATGATCCAGCTCACACTGCAAATACTGGTCCCCTCCTTTCATCAGCAAAGAGAGATGGCAGAAAATGCTGTTTGTAAGGTTTCCCAAAAATACACCCATGCATTAAAAGTTAAACAAATGGAAAAATAAAGCAGGAAATTAATAGTAAGCATAAAACATTTACTGCCTTGAATAAATGGCAGCAAAAGTGCATTTTGCAAGACTTTTACATGATCATGTTTTAAATTTACTTTAAATGTCAAAAGCATGAAGTCTTCTTAAAGATGCAGCACCCCTCATTTTACACTCCACATTTATACATGTTGTTTTGATGACATGAATTGCAGGATCAAATACAGTCATAAGATCAGAATATCAGAAAGAGTTTATAAAAGATAATGTGATTTTTTTAAAACAACAAGTATTGTAATAGCACAAAAATGCAGTTTTTTCTTAAAAAATAAGTTTGAAAATGAAAAAAGGGGGAGTGGTTGGTTAGAGATGAAAGGAGCATTGCAGAGGAAAGGGAGGAGGGATACAGGGTGTGGTGATGTATAAAGCATCATTGCTGCCCATTGGTTCATCACAACAGCTCTACCAACATCGACTTTATTCTCCAATCTCTGTAAACCTCAGCAGTGGTGAGTAGAAAGTCTCAGAAATGTTGTTTTGTTTGTTGCATGGTTTCATTTACTGGCTTAAAACAGTCACCAGATCTTTTTTCCAGGATTTTTTCTTTAAAGTGCTAATGCCATTTGCAATTACAGTAAGTTTTATTTGAATGTGCTTGAATTACAAAGTTAATATCTGCGTGCATTTTGCTTGTTTCCAGCAAATTGTAACTTCTCTTCTTGCTTGTGAAACTAGATGTTGAATCTGTTATTTAGCCAGAAAGTCATTTTACTGTTGCATTAAAGCTTTTAGGGTTAGCGCCAACCTTTTATCAACTTACTCACTTTTAATTGCAAACAAATTAAACATCTGAGCAATGATATGGTTTAATCCTCTCTTCTGCAACTATTCCCATTTGTTTCAAACCCTCTGATGCCACAGTTTCTTTAGCTTACTGTACCCCAGAGAGGGAAAAGCATCATGTGAGTCACAGTGTAACCACAACTGACTCTCTTGGGTTTATACAGCAAGTGGAAAGAACACACAATTCAGACATACCACGTTAAGAGAACAGATATCTGACATTACTTTGGGGACATTAGTCAAGTCTTGGCCTGCTTCTTTGCCTACTTCTGCTGCTGCCATAACAATGTCCTGTGTCACTTGGCAGAGACGCTGCATTAGAGATGGGTGAATTGAAGAAATAAGAATGGTGGGGACCAGGTGGAAAACTTGAATTTATTTTTATCCAGCTCCACAGAGAACCAAGAGGAAAAACCATGGCAAAGACAAATGCAATGATGTCAGCCACTGCTTTCTGCTACCACTTAAGCAGTTGAATTAAGGCAGTATGAAATCCTCTATGCATATGCTTTACCATATGTATACAAGTCTCTCTAATTTTAGTATGTAAATGTATTAGCAATTTAAACTGCAGAAGTGGTTAGAACTAACTAAAAGTAATTGTTGATCATGAGGACACTTTTAAAAACTATATGCTAGAATGTTATTTACCTTGAAAAGCCATAAAACCTGTGCAAGTATTTTTACATAGAGAGCTCAAAACCTAAAATGGACCTCACAATGTTAAATGAGTCAGTCTTATTAATCCTGCACAATCTGATGTCTATTCCCTTTCTTTTCTCTTCTAAACACTCTCTCATGTTATGAATATCGAGGTCCTTTGATAAGACCCTAAATTTGATCACAGTACCACATGATTCAGTATAATCTGCACCAGATAATGAGTAGGGAGGAATATATGAGAACAATGCTAATGAGAAGCATCTTTCTTTAGTCAATTTGGATAAGCTGTATAAAATGAATACTTCTGAAGTCTGGGGATAAATGAAGGGACATCAGAATCAATATCAAAATCAGAATACTTTATTAATCCCAGGGGCGGGGAGAGGGGCGGGGGGGTTATGCTGGAAAATTCCACACATCAGTATTTAACTCTTATCTTTCTGTCTCCTCAAATCAGCCATCATCATGTCTGACATCCAAACCGCTATGGCTCTCCTCATCAGTTCCTTCGATAAATACGCAGGAAAGGAGGGAGACAAAAACACCCTGAGCAAAGAAGAGCTGAAAGAACTTCTTCAGAATGAGTTTGGAGAAATGGTTTGCGTGAGTAATCTCTGTTCTCCCTCTGTTTCAGATACACACATCCGGTTGGCTGCATGAATACACCGGCCTACTGTTGTCGACCAATGTTTTGAGAGAGTGGAAAACACACATATTGACAAATAGTTTGTGTGACTATTATTGCATAATTAGGCTGAACAATTCTTTTTTTATGGTTACTGAGCGTGATGAAGAAATTTAAACTAAAGCCAGTGCGTATGTTTGTAAACACTTTTCTCAATTGCAGAAAGCCACTGACAAGGCAGCAATAGACCGCATCTTCAAGGACCTGGACGCAGACAAAAGCAACAGTGTGGATTTTGGTGAGTTTGTCAGCCTGGTCTGCGCCCTCACTCAGATGTGCCACGAGTACTTCGTCTCCAAAAAAAAATAAGGATCCAAACGCCACCTTGGGGTCAGCTGAGAGAACTACCTTTATGTGACAGGGAGTGTCCCTTGACATCTGTTTTGAAGATTTAACCACAAATAAATGACAGTGAAGTAAAAATTATATTGCCATGTAAAATGAAATAAAGTTTTTTTTTCTCTCTGAAAGACTGGAGTTGTGCATTTTATGTATTATTGCACTGGCTGTGAGAAGTATTTGTGCCAGTACTGAACAGCTCCACAGCACCTTAATCTCATTAATATTAGCTATTGGCCATTTACATCTAAAGTGGTCAAGTTTTGCTGAAACTTCAGTTCATGCTTGGAAACTAAATTGACTTCAGGAAAGAAAGCAACACAAGTGTGAATTACGACAGGAAGGATGTCACCACATGCCGCTCGGAGATGGCAGAACCGAGAGTATATTTGCCAGAGCACACTATTTCAAGAAGTGCTAAAGTTATTATTGAAAGAGGTAATAACACAACTCTTCTTTTACAAATAAAAAGTTCATTTCACAAGCAAAATAATGGATCCTTATATTCAGCACAATGTGGGTTTTAGTTTGGCAAAAGAGATGTTTAAGTGACAGCTAATCTAACCTTCAGGCCTCAGCTCAGCTGGGGGCCTCAGGAAACTTGAGCTTTTTTTCCGTCCCTTACAAAGCTTTGATAACCTCAGAGCCTACGATGATGTTAACGCACCCATGACACTTTTCTACTTGTACTACTATTATATTACATTTTAGCGTCTTGCTTTAACTAAGATTTAAAGATACACTGCTGTAACTTAACTTGGATGTTTTGGTTTGGTTTGACTTAGCTACATGGCCTTTTTGTGGTTATTCTGTGAAAAATGGGTCTAATAACCAAAACATACAGCAGGTTATAAAAATTTATCAGATATTATATGGAGGTCCAGCACAATCAAATACTTGTACATTTGCAGCTTGCTTAAACCAGACCTGCTGGATATATATTTTTTGTGCCCCACCCCCTTTGCACAGTCTAAAAACCTTCACTTTACATGAAACTGTGCATTTTCAGTAAGCTGTAAACCACAAATGCAGCTGTCTGCATGTGTTCGCCTTGTATTGGACTGGTGATGACCTGACCCAGTGCCACATCACATGCTGCAAAG
Organism: Etroplus canarensis; assembly: GCA_015106775.1. Lineage (NCBI taxonomy): Eukaryota > Metazoa > Chordata > Actinopteri > Cichliformes > Cichlidae > Etroplus > Etroplus canarensis. Next base: position 19,535 of record VUQH01008513.1, read on the forward strand.
CGCAAGTCAGGGTGTCCTCCTGATAAGATATGCAAAGTGAATTTATGGACAGTTGAACTGTCCATACATATGTAAGACAGAACTGGATCTCATTAATAAGATAAAACTGGCTAAGGATGAAGGAATACTTTTAATAAAATAATACAGTTTCTGTTTATATTATAGTCTTTTAAGCTTTAAAAAAACTGTTCCAATTCTCACCTACTTTTCTTTCTTTAATTGTAGGCGTTTTCTTGAAATGTCAGTTATTTGGGGGATTCTAGTCAAGCTTCCATACTACCTATGCATTGTCTACTAGGGTAGAGGCAGCGATAAGCTTTAACACCTTAATTCTTCTATCATAATGCATTTTTGACAATAATCAGTAGTCATGTGCCTCAAGGGTTGACGACCTGCTGGTTTTCATTCCAATCAAATACTACAGGAAGTGTAGTGAGCGCTACTCTGAACACTGAAATCAGCACTTATGTTGTGCAATCCACTTTAACAGGCTTACATAAATGAAGAAGAAATACTGATTAATAAAACATTAGTTTTATATTTCTGATCAAATCTATAAAAAAATTATACATATCTATAACTATAACTTTACCTATAATGGGTTCAAGGTGGGGTGAAAATACATCAGGGATCAGCTCTGAGACCCATCTTGTTTGCAGTGGAGATTGACAGGTTGACAGATGAGGTCAGGCAGGACTGTCCGTGGCTTATGATGTTGCAGATGACATTGTGGTCTGTAGTGAAAGTAGGGAGGAGGCGGAAGAGAGCCTGGAGAGGTGGAGGTATGCACTAGAGGGAAGGGGAATGAAAGTCAGTAGAAGCGAGCCAGATACATGTGCATGAATGAGAGGGAGGCAGGTGGGAAGGTGAAGATGCAAGGAGTAGAGGTGGTGAAGGTGGATGGGTTTAAATACTGGGGGTCAACCATCCAAAGCAACACACAGTGCACAACAGAGGTGAAGAAGAGAGCGCAGGCAGGGTGGAGTGGGTGGAGACATGTGTCAGGGGTGCTTTGTGACAGAAAGCAGCAGAAGTGAAAGGGAAGAGGTTTATAAGATGGTAGTGAGACCTGCTATCATGTATGGTATTTAGTTTGGAGATGGTGACACTGGCAAAAAGACATTGCACAGAACAGGGAGGTGTAAAAGTTAAAGGTGCTAAGATTTTTGCTGTGAGTGTCCAGGATGGACAGGATTAGAAATTAGTACATCAGAATGACAGCTCAGGCTGAGCAGTTTGGAGACCAAGTCAAAGAGGTAAGATTGCGGTGGTTTGGACATGTGCAGAGGAGGGACAGTGGCTATAATAGATAAGTATGTTAAAGATGGAGTTGACAGGCAGGAGGAAAAGAGGAAGACCACAGAGAAGGTGCATGGATGAAGTTAAGGAGGACCATCTTACAATGCGGTGATTGCAGCCATTCCCCAACTCTCTGTGGATGGTACTCATGGCCTTTGATCAGTGGGCCTCATCGGGGGTTGTTTGATCAATTGTCATAAGAATTTGCATTT
>VUQH01008534.1:0-10731 GCA_015106775.1 Etroplus canarensis
GAAGATGTTGAGATTTTCCCTGGGAGTGACCAGGATGGACAGGGTTAGAAATGAATACATCAGAGGGACAGCTCATGTTGAAGTTTGGAGACAAAGTCAGAGAGACAAGGCTGAGATGGTTTGGACATGTTCAGAGGAGGGATAGTGGATATATTGGACAAAGGATGTTGAAGATGGAGCTGCCAGGCAAGAGGAAAAGAGGAAGACCACAGAGAAGATTCATGGATGTAGTGAAGGAGGACATGCAGAGGGTTGGTGTGAGGGAAGAGGATGCAAGGGATAGGATGAGATGGAGGCAGATGATCCGCTGTGGCGACCCCTAATGGGAGCAGCCGAAAGAAGAAGAAGAAGAAGAAGAAGAAAAAAAAAACATGATGGAACTGAATGCATGAGAGCATTGGCAATATTCCAGTGCAGTCTCACTGGTTCCATTTTTCTGGCCCTTTGCTCTGCTGCAATTTTTGTCATGCTAAATTTTAGAGTATGTACAATTTAGGTACCCACTTACTCTCCAAGGCCGTTTGATATATCATTTTAATTTATTACAATCAATTAATACAATAAATGAAAAATTATTTGAGGGTCTCACTAATTAACACTTTTAATATGCTAGAGAACTAGATCATTGGCATTTGTATTTAAGGTTTTTTAAACATTGTTTTCTGAGTTGATATTGTAAAACCACTACCAGCAAACATTGCCCTAATTAACAAAATATATGAAATATTGTAAAAATATCACAGACATTCATCCCCATTACATGAGAAAATGCAATGGGGTTGAAGATTTTATGCTATACTGTTATTTATGTGTTGATGGTAGCAGGTCTGTACAAAACATGGCATTATTCAGTTTAGACAATTTTGTATTTCAGAACCACAAAAACACTTGTAGTGCTTTGTTAACTATGAGATTTCAGTATAACAGGGTTAAAAACCTGAGATTGCCAAAAATCAATTAAGCATTAAATTATAAAAAGTAGATTTGAAAATGAGACAGAAGGTTGCTCATCTCCTGTGCAAACCTCTAACTTCATCAAAGCATGGCCACACAGATGGCAACAAGCACTCCTCCAGCATCTTTACATTTGTGCTACTTCTCACAAGTTTTTTTTTCATTTTTATACGAAGACAACAAATGTCTGTAAATAGCTTTTTTTCCCCTCTGGCTGGAATGTTAGCATTCTGGACATTTTTTTCTCTCCTGTTTAAAGCTACTTTGTGTTGTTTTTCAAAGGGAGCAGTACACACCATTGTATGACATATTTAGTGTTTCAGCAGTTTTCCAAATTGAATAGCATCTACTTCTCAGGACAAGAAAACTCTGATGAGTCTTACAATAAAGTAACATTTTGAGATTATAATCCAACCCAGAAAGGATGATGATCCAGACACTCAACTTGCCAAATGATTTTTGGTGCTGGATCAAAAAAATGCAGCAGATGTTAAAACACATTTACACCAAACAGCTCCCATATAAGAAATTATTTATACATGTGATGTTGTGCTTGAAATGCCTATAATATTTGCTTAAAAATGGCTCTACATGCATTTGTAGTAATTCCATTAAAAATAATACATGGTTTATGATTCCATCCACCCATTTTTGGCCACTTATCTGGATCCAGGTCACAGAGGCAGCAACCTAAGGTCAGATGGCTAGATGTCCTTCTCCCCAGCCACCCCCTCCAGCTCGTCCAAGGGGACACCAAGGTGTTACAAAGCCGGCCAAGAGATGTCATCTTTCCAGTGTTTCCTGAGTCTGCCTCAGGGCTTCCTCTCAGTAAAACAAGCCCAATATACCTCACCTAGGAGGTGCTTAGGAGGCATCCTAGTCAGCTGTCCAAACCACCTCAACTGGCTCCTTTTATGTGGAGTAGTAGCAGCTTTACAATGAACCCCTCCCATATGAGCTCCTCATTTTTTTAAGTAGGCGAGAGCTCAGACAACCTTAGAAGGAAGCTCATTTGATTTATGATTCCATTAATCATTAATTGTCATTTACAACATTTATGATCAACAGTTTAGTTTTTTTAGCTGTCTTCACATAAGAAAGAGCTCTGTTTTTCCTATCAGCGCAGTAGCGTGGTGGTTAACAGAGCTGCATCATAGCAAGCTGGTCCTGGGTTTAAATCCTCTGGATAGGGCTCTTCTGTGTGACGTCTGCATGTTTCCCTTATGCCTGGGTGGGTTCTTTCTAGGACATGCAGTGCTCAGTTAAATGGCAGTTCTAAATTGGCTGTAGGTGTCGATGGTTGTTCTCTCTGTGTTAGCCCAACTGGTGACCTGACCTGTCCAGGGTGTCAGTTTAAATTCTCAGGGATTACTGTACTGTATGTGCTGCTGCATTTTATGTTTGACAGAAAATCCCAAGGCCCACCTGAACTTGTATCAAGACAGACAACTTGAGAACCATAAGGATAGACCATATATATTGTAAACAAAAAAATGCAAATTAGGGACAAAAGTATTGGGACACCTACACTTTATACCTATATATACAGGAGCTTTTATGACATCCTGTTTGAAATTCATAAGTATTGACAGCTTCCATTCATCTGGGAAGACTTTCTACTAGATTTTGGATAGTGTCTGTGGGAATTAATCAAGAAGAGCATTTGTGAGGTCAGATGCTGATGTTGGATGAGAGGGCCAAGCAGGGCCTTGATGGGGGTGAGGTCAGGGCTGTGTGCAGACCAGTCAAGTTCAGTCAAGTTCTTCCACACTAAACTAATCCAGCCATGTTTTTATGGACAAGGAACAGAAAATGGTCTTCCCCAATCTGTTCCTAAAATGTTCAAAGAATATAATTTTCCATAATGTCTTGGAAAACTGAAGCATGAATATTTCCCTCTACTAGAACTAAGGGGCCCGTGTCAACCCCAGAAAAACAACCTTGTAACATTAGCCCTCCACTACCAAACCTTACATTTAGAACAGTACAGTCAGGCAGGTAATGTTATCTTCTACCAGACTGCCAGATAGAGAAGTGTATGCAGGACAATCTTTCTCTATTTGTGCTTAATTCTACAATCAGTTGATATTACTAGGTCATTGTGGAATCTACAATATGAAAAAATCATGCATAGATTAAGGAAAAAACAAAATAAGAAGACTGACAGTATATGTCAAGGATAACACAAGATGACTGAGATGAAGTACAATGTGGTAAAAGAGTGCAGTTAGACATTGCAATCTGGTCATAGTCTGTGGGTTGAATGTAAGTGTTGTTGTAAATCCAAGTATTTTATCAGCTCTGATAAACTATGAGGTTTATCAGAGCTTCTCTTCCTGTATCACCTTTGGCCCTCCACAAACAACATCATCACCACAAGATGAATTCATTGTCAGTGTCAGATAGAGCACTGTAGGGCTGCAGTTGTGAAATCGTATCACAACAGCAGAATATTCTATGAAAATGTATCTCAGCCTCTGAAAGAGATCAAGAGAGTGAGCTACAGTATATTGATTATAGCTGCCGCTGAGACACAGTCTCGGTTGTATCTGAATTAATAAACAGACATGGAAAAGGCATCAGATGGCAGTTCAAGATTAGTTTCAAATAAGGAACTGTGATTTGATTTTGAAGCTGTACCCTCCATATGAGCCAACCAGCAGCTTTTCGTTAACCAGCACTAAAAAGCTCGGGCATTTAACACACAGAAATGCTGTTATAAATATGTGCGCGCACACTCACATGCTATTGCTGATGAAGTAACTCCAGCTCATTGAAGTCTGTCCTATCTTATCAAGAAGCATTCCTTCAATAAATAAAAAAAATATTTTGAACTTAAGTTTAGTTGCATTTGAGTCAACAGGTTTTCTTCCCTTGAAGTTAAAAAAAAGTGTTCTCAGGCATAAAAGCAAAGAAAATTGTCTCCACACTGCAAGCTCAGAGAAGGCTTCAAAACTGAACTTAGTGCTGAGGTAATCAGTGCACATCTCTGTCCAAGCTCCTCTCCATCTTCTCTCCATCCCAGCACATTAGAATGAGTAATTGAGGAAGCCGGGATTGGAAAAGTGAAGTAGACTGCTAAAGTGCATCAGCTTAATGCTCAGACACAGAACTAAGTACACAAACCACACTCAGCTGGAAACAGCATTTTTATCACATGCAAAAAAAAAAAACCCACAAAACTACATGAGTGTGTTCACAGTGCAAAAAGGGTAAACCTGAACTTTCATGACACACACACTGTCACGAAAGAATTATCAGGCGGATCCTGTCCTTTGGTCTATTCACACACATGTGTGCACATACACACACAGGAACAAACGCAGTGTATATAAAGGGTTGGGCCCTGCGCGGTCTCTCTCTCTCTCTCTCTCTCTCTCTCTCTCTTTGCTTGACAAACAAACGGTAAAGGAAGCTCCTGCTTCTAAACACACATCAGTAAAAATGCCCGCAGATTACAATGGACGTTGGGAGATGGTGACCAATGAGAACTTCGAGGATGTCATGAAGGCCCTCGGTAAGTTGCATTCATGCAACATCTGTAACATTGCACAGAGGGAGAGAATTTGGCTTGTAATGCAATTAAAAACTGTGGATCTATTAGAGTGCTATATTTAAGGAGAGAGACAAGTAGAAAGGAAGGTATGTGCAGGAAATCTGGCATGAGTGTGACAGAAAAGATGAGAGAAGTGCAGTGTGTGAGAGAGAGATAAAGATAGAGACAAAATGGAAAAAAAGAGGAGTGCTGTGGCACTGCTTCATTTCCTCATTGAGCTGCTGTCAGGCCAAGTTAACCTCCACTCTGTGAGCGGTTGCCGTCTGTTACCACGCCAAATAAATATTGATTCACTCCTTTCTGCATTTTCATCCTCCACGAGCTGCAAAAATGGAAGACAGATTCCGACCCTGGCTCAGGCAGCAGGCCAGCTCGTCATTTTAAAAAAAAGAGGCCCTCCTCCTCTTTGGCGTGTCATTGATCAGGCCCAGAAACACTTATTCACGACTCTATCTGCAATTCATAAAACAACCCTCGGTACACTCAGCTCATGCAAAACCCAGGAAATCCTCAATGCCTCCACCTCATTTCCATCGAGCGGATGCGAAAATGACATCCTTATGGAAATGGGTCAAAAATATCATTTAGATGGGTAAATATAGGGGACTCATCTGTAAGAGTGATGGGAAGAAATTGAATTTTCACTTTAGGGCAAATGGGATATGAATATCTAAACGGTCAGGATGGGTGGTACTCTTTGGCAGAGCCCAAACTGAGCAGGATGGAGAAACTCATTTAGGCCTTTTCTGACTGGAAGGAAGGTCATTTTTAAAGGGTAAATGAGACTGTCAAAAGGACCAGTAGGAGAGGAATCATAATAAGTGGCCTGTGGTGTTGTGTGCACTTCTCTGGATGTGTGCTTTCAGTGTGTCTGCACACACACGAAACCAGGATGAGAAAATTCTTCACAGTTCTACAAAAAACTGTTGCTACAACTGACACTGCATTCATTTTGCTTGCAGACATCGACTTTGCCACCAGGAAGATAGCTAACCACCTGCATCAGACAAAAGTGATAGTCCAGAACGGAGACAAGTTTGAAACTAAGACCCTCAGCACCTTCAGAAACTATGAGGTCAACTTCACTGTGGGTGAGGAGTTTGAGGAGTACACAAAGGGCCTGGACAATCGAACGGTCAAGGTAGGACTGAATTAGTTTCCTCTGTTTGCTCTGAAAGTCATCACTTGGATTAGTTGTGAGGAACCAGTGATGTGTTGAACACTGTTTCTATGTCTGTGTGTTGATATAACAGACACTAGTTACCTGGGACGGGGATAAGCTTGTGTGTGTTCAGAAGGGGGAGAAAGAAAATCGTGGCTGGAAACACTGGATCGAAGGAGACTTGCTACACCTGGTGAGGAAAAGGGCGACACATTGGGAACTGGGGTATTTTTAACCTCTCAAGTCTGCCACATCGAACAAACTCACCACCAAAAAGCAATTTAGCTCACTTGATGGAATCTTTTCCATTTACATCACATTAAGTATTCTCGTATCTGTAGGCAATATCAATAAAAAGATAATGAATCACTATCTGAAACACATGTAGGCTTAACCTGATTGTGCAACCTAGAGACAGATTTGTTTCATCATGTTGGACTCAAAGTCTGAAGGTCTGTACCTTTTCTTCTAGGAACTCACCGTTCTTGACAAAGTCTGCCACCAAGTATTTAAGAAGTCGAAGTAACACAGGAGCAAACTTCACCTGCACAAAACTGTCTGCTGTGTGTTTTTATAATGTAATTATGGAGAGCTGTAATAAACTGGTGTCATAAAACTGTTCTGTTTTATTGTCTTTTTGATGTAATATATGTGCTTCATTAACTGTATAAAGACACTAAGATGAAGCCTTGAGCAAACAAACCAGTAATGCCACAGTAATTATCTATATCTTTGCGCTTTAAACACACACAGGCTTTTTGGACAGAGGGACATTTTTTGATTAGTATATATTTTATACATTCGTGTAATTTTTGAAATTGCCTTTATACTGAGGCTTCCCTAATATTCTTTATGGACGAAAGAATTGGGACACACCTCTTAACATTGAATTCAGGTGTTTCATTCAATCCCATTGCCACAGTTGGATAAAATCATTCACATGGCCACGCAGTCTGCCTTTACAAGCACATGTGAAAGAATGGGTCATTCTAAATAGCTCACTGAATTAGAGTGTGGTACCGCAATAGAATGTCACCTTTGCAATAGGCAGGCTGATGAAATTTCTTCCCTCCTTGATATTCCAAGATCAACTGCAAGTGGTGTTATCGCAAAGTGGAAGCTTTTAGGAACCACAACAACTGCATAAAGATAGAGAGCGGGGTCACCGAGTGCTGAGGCGCATAAAAGTCACCAATGCTCTGCTGACTTGATAACTGCAGAGTTGCAGACCTCCTCTGAGGACAAAAACTGTGCACTGGGAACTTCATGTCATGGGTTTCCATGACCAAGCAGCTACATTTTTTTTCTTTTTTTTTGGGCCAAGATGGCGGCGCAACGGTAGTGCGCGGCCACTCCAAAACCAAGGTGGTGCTTGTTCCCCTGTGATTGTCCATGTTCTGACCCAGTATTCGGGTGTTCGGGTGTTGTGGATGCCAGGACGGTGGTGTTCGTGTTCGTAAGTCGGAGGTTTGAGGACGACCAGACGCCGTTGTAGCTCTGTCCACGGACGAGACTAACTGGCGATCCGGCGGCTTTGTTTTTCATGATCGCTAACTGACGATCCAGCGGCGTTGTATGAACTTCTGGGCAGTGTCCGGGAGCCAAAGTTTTTGGTTTCTGCGGGGAGTATCGTCGCAGGACTGATGCTGCGGATTGACGATTTCTGCGAACTCCGATCTTGGCTTGCTGTGTGGACCGGGACTTCAGTCCTCGGCGTTGCCTGATGCCGGTGGCCGGGGAAGAGGACATCGCGGGCGGGGTGTTATGTCGGGCCGGAGGTGGGCCCTGGCCGACCGGCACTACCCTTGTATGGGGCACCAGGTCTTGGGGGAACGCTATATCATTTCACTGTGTATTTATATGTAGTTGAAATGACAATAAAGTAATCTAATCTAATCTAATCTAATGTGCATTTTTCTACATGGGGGAGCCTAGAAACATTAAAATTAGCTGGATTTGGCAAGAAACAAAAACTGAATTTCTCGAACATTACTCTGAGCTTCAAACACTAACGCTTCCGTGGTAACCTGTATTTATGCGGCCATACAGCGTAAAGCCTGACAGTGTTAGTAGTGGTCATTGAGGACTCAATAACAGTTAGCTCTTCGGGTAACTGAGGAAACGTTTTCACATCCGGATCCTGCGCTGCTCCTTCCAGAACTCTGGGATCCCCTGTGACAGGGCAAACTCTGCTAGGCTCCTGCACTCACGGGGGGTGAACCCCACCAGAGCGGTGCCCTTCGTGCTGACCCCCCGCCTCCCTGCCACCTCGGCAACCCTCGCCGTGATGAGGGAAGCCGGAGCGTGACAGTACGGCTCGCCACCGATGCTGAAGGACGGCCAGGGTTCACCTGCGCTGAGGTGATCAGGCGGATTCCCCTTCACGCTTTCCACATTGCAAGCAATTTCCACAGCGCCCTCGTGTGGCAGGGCCAGCACCTGCACGCCAGGCAGGCCTCCCGGGGTCGACTCCCTGATGGCTGCGGCAATGCTGCGGCCTAAAGAGACGTCCTGTGTGTCGATGGTGACGTTGCAGTTCATGACGTAGGGACTGGCCCCAACACCTGCAGGAAATCAGAGGAATCAAAGCTAGACTAAAACCTTTAAGGATTTATGATATTTTGTGCGTAAAAGTCACCAACGCTCCACTGACTCAATAACTGCAGAGTTCCAAACCTCCCCTGCATTAACATGAGCACAAAAACTGAGCGCTGGGAGCTTCATGGCATGGGCTTCTGTGGTCGAGCAGCTGCATGCCATCCCTACATCACCGAGCACAACACCAAGCGGTAGGTGTCACAATACTTTTTTCCATATAGTGGATTTCTTAAAAGGCCTGAACATCACAACTCAATAATTTTAGAAAATTTCAATTTAAAACAAAAGGTCAAAGAAAAAGAAATTTGATCATATAATTTACGTGTCACGAAGTCTAGTCTTCCGTAAAAAGGGATGCAAATAAAAACCTACAAACAATGGGCCAGATTTAGCCTATGAATCCCAACTTAACTGAATTATTGAAGCACAAAATGTCTACTGTGGGTATGACGAGCTCACCAGTCTGACTTTTTAATGTGTTACTGTAAATGGTTGAGTTTTTAGCCGCCTGAGCTGTTCGCATTTTCGCTTTCAAAGGTCAGAACAGAGGAGGGAGACAGCCCGCAGTCAGACTAACAAACAAACAAACACAGACACAAAGTCACCTGCGTTGCATAATAGCACCAAAAAGACCCTCTGACCTTCATCATCTGCTGTCCCCGGCTCACCTGTGAGGCCGAATCGCTTCTGTGGCTGCGGCCCCACGTCGGCCCTGATTCCCTGCAGGTCCGGCGTCTTCTTGAACCAGCCCATCTCCTTCCTCCTGTGGGCCAGCCCTCGCCGCAGGGGGGAGTCCGCCCAGCCGAACAGGAAGGCGCTGGTGCCCCGGACCCTTTCTGTAAGTCCCCGAGCCACAGCTGAACCCGGGCGAGAGCAGAAGCACGTTACAGCTGACTGGCAAACGGAGCACACGCCGTCACATGCACACAAATTCAGAAGCACGAGGACAAAACGAGCGTGACAGACCAAACACACCTGCGGCGACGTAATTCAGACGGACAGAAAAATCTGGACGCACGGCTCGCTTATTGCATGCACGCATGAATATAGTACTTGTTAGTCAGTTGGCCAATTATTGTTTTGTGATCGCACCACAGAGATTAACATGCAGAGTGCACTCTGCAGGCATGAGGGCAAAGACTTGAGTCTTTGCTCATTATCAGAAAGACACATGGCTGCTCAGTCAGCTGGCAAACTGTGAAAGTAATCAACAGCACAAGAAGTGAAAAAGCACGTCACATCACCAGCTACGAGACGGCTTCTTAAATAGACTCATTACGCCACAGGAAAACTGTGATTTTATGTCACGCCAAGTGCACACACTGGATGTTGAGTTTATTTTGGGCCGCTAGGAAAAATCAGAACTGAAATCTGTCCAGAAGGGAAAAAATGATAAAAATAATGAATAATACTGGAAGTTGATGAGGAGACACATACTGAATGGACAGAAGTATTAGGCCACACTTCCTAACACTAGAACTGCCAACCAGGACCATTTTGACTGTGAAATTTTAAAATCATGTTACAACTGGAATTCCAGAAAAGTTGGGACGTTCTTTAAATTTGAACAAAATGAAAACTAAAAGACTTTCAAATCACATGAGCCAACACTTTATCCACAACAGAACATAGATAACATAGCAAATGTTCAAAGTGGGAAATTGTACACCTTAATCCACTAAATGAGCTCATTTCAAATTTGATGCCTGCTACAGGTCCCAAAAAAGTTCCCACGGGGACAACAAATGGCTGAAAAAGCAAGAAAGTTCAAAAAGATTTAGCTGGGAGAACATCTAGCAAGTAATTAAGTTATTTGATATCAGGTCTGTAACATCATTAACTATAAAAGGGATGTCTTAGAGAGGCAGAGTCTCTCCAATCTGTGAAAGAGCGCGTAAAAAGATTGGGGAATACTTCAAAAAAAATGTTCCTCAACATCAAATTGCAAAGGCTTTGCAACTCTCATCACCGACAGTGCATAACATCATCAAAAGATTCAGCGAATCTGGAGATGTCTTTGTCCGTAAGGGACAAGGCTGAAGACTTTTATTGGATGCCCGTGGTCTTCGGGCCCTCAGATAACACTGCATCACTCACTGGCATGATTGTGTCAATGACATTACTAAATGGGCCCAGGAATACTTCCAGAAACCACTGTCGGTTAACACAATCCTCTGTGCCATCTGCAGATGCCAACTAAAGCTCTATCATGCAAAAAGGAAGCCATATTTGAACATGGTCCAGAAGCCCTGTTGTGTCCTGTGGGCCAAGACTCATTTGAAATGGACTGTTTCAAAGTGGGAAAGTGTTCTATGGTCAACGAGTCCAAATTTGACATTCTTGTTGGTAATCATGGACGCTGTATCCTCCGGGCTAAAGAGGAGGGAGACCTTCCAGCATGTTATCAGCGTTCAGTTCAAAAGCCAGCATCTTTGATGGTATGGGGATGAATAAGTGCACA
>VUQH01008535.1:6192-23393 GCA_015106775.1 Etroplus canarensis
CACACACACACACACACACACACACACACACACACACACACACACACACACACACACACACACACACTCAGTGACATAGAGAGCCAAGGAGAAAAAAACAGGTTAACTATTGACAGCAATAAAACACAGTAGAGATTCTGACACAGAACTGAAATGAAACCTCCATGCTTGTGGTTGCTGCTGGTTGGGAAGTATAAAACTTTCCCCACAATGCGCATCTCAGTTTGCCTATGTAAGATCTTGTTAAAAATACTACTGCTGACTGGCACTGCAGTCAAACTCCATTTATAAAGCACTTCTTGGATACACATACACTCAATAGCCATTTTATTAGTTAAACATTTCTAGTATTGGTTTGGACCCCCTTTTGCTTAATCTGCATTAGTAATTTGGCAGAGGTTTTACGTCGGATTCCTGACGCAACCCTGCATGGTGAGAGGGGCTTGTATTCCCACCTGGAATTGAACCAGGGACATTTCGCTTGTAAGGCAAAAGTGCAAACCCTTCAAGTTTTTTCCAAACTCTGACCCTACCATCCAAATGTTGTAGCACAAAAAGGAGACTCATCAGACTAGGCAACGTTTTTCCAGTTTTCTGTTGTTCAGTTTTGGTGAGCCCATGTAAATTATAGTCTCATTTTCCTGTTGTTAGGAGTGGCACCCGGTGTTGTCTTCTGCAGCTGTCGCCCATCTGCTTCAAGGTTTGATGTGTTGTGCATTCAGAAATGCTTCTCTGCATATTGTATAAAAGATGGATGATGTGGCTCTACTACCTCCCATTGTACAAAAGTGACAAAATTTCCCGTTTGTGGGAGTTGCAATCTTGCAATTTTAGGGCCAGAGTCAGCACTGTAGTGATTTTGGGGTGGAATCGCTGTATCTAACTTCCACAGACTATGGGATGTGATGTAGAAACAACCCCCCCCACCCTTGCAATTTTGAAGCATCAAGTTAGTAATTCAAAACAAACTTATGAGAGAGGTGACCTCTGAACCCAAATCAACATGAAAAGGACTACTTAAAATGGCACAAACCATTTTAAGGAAAAATGCATCTGAGGAGAACTTTTTTTTATTTTAGCTTGACCTCTTCCCATCCACTAGCATGGAGGGGGTGGGACTTAGGACCTATACTGCAGCCAGACAGCAGGGGGTGATTAAACTGTTTTGGCTTCACTTTTGGGGAACAATCAGGTCATCAATGTTTTTTACAGTCATTGTGCATACCTTAGTTGTAACAAGTGGTTGTTTGAGTTGCTGTTGCCTTTCTGACTGCTTGAAGCACGCTGGCCATTTTTACCAAGAGAACTGCTGCTCATTGGATTATTTTCTTTTCTTCACCCCATTCTCTGTAAACCCCAGAGATAGCTGTGCAGGGAAATCCCAGTGTATGAGTAGTTTCTGAAATACTCAAACCAGCCTGTGTAGCACCAACAACCATGTCACATTTAAAGTTACTTAAATCGCCTTGCTTTCTCATGCTGATGCTCTGTTTGAATTCATCAGGTTGTCTTGATGATGTCTACACACCTAAGTGCATTTAGTTGCTGCCATGTGATAGCTTGATTAGATGTTTGAATTAACAGCAGTTGAACAAGTGTCCCTAATAAAGTGGCCAGTGAGTATATATTCAATGTATTTTAAAAAAACACAGTTTTACTGCTTGTATTTCCAAAATAGACTTCAAGTGCAACATGAGATCTGATACTCACAAGAAACAGTTCATCAGTTGGTACAAGAATAATTTTTTTTCATAAGCAAGGAAATGATAGAATTGTTTATTTAACGGTTTATTACTAAAGTTCTTCCAAAACCATTGTCAACTTTTGAGGAAGTTCAGTCTTTTTGTAATTTGGTCACAGTAGATGCAGTACCTACCTGTACATCATTAACTCACTGAAAAACAAACACTGCTGCTTCAGTGGAGCATAACATGGGTGCTCTGTGTGTGTCCATGCATACGTGATCTCAGAACCTCATGTTAGAGGCTTAACATAGTCTGTAACTACAGCTATTAGTATGTACTGCATTTGCTATATGTGATGGCTAAGGTCCGTGAAGTACTTGGAATTTCATGGCTGGATTTAAGGTAGTACAGTGGCAAGACTTAAGGGGATGGGAGAGATGTCTGGGCATTTGAAATTCGTAATTTTTTCTTCTATTGCCTTCTTGGGAAAGCAGCGTTTCCTACAGTTTAGAAAGAATTCATGGCAGTGTGGTTTGTTGAGCTCATGCTCACCTCTTTACAAGAAAAAATGCTGCTTATTATTTAACACGTGCACTGATTTGCTCAAGCCAAAAAAAAGGTTCTTCCTAGAATCTTCAAAACGTGCATAGAAAAGGAAATGCTTAAAAGTCAGTGCTGGAAATTAAACTTTGTGTTTCTAAACTTGCTTTTCCTAAACTGAACTTGTTTATCCTCATGTGACCTTGCCATCCTTGAAGTTTCTTCCAAACCCAACTCTTTCCACGTCGCTCTGTTCAGATCCAGATCATTCATTTCACATGTCCTTGGCCTTAAAGAAATGCCTGTTTTTTCTTCCAACTATTTAACAGAGCATAGAACACCACAGTATCCTTTAGTCTAGCCATACCCAGGATGTGATAAGTATCTGGGAACAGAGCATAATTTTCTGCAAGGTGGGTGCTTTGATGACGACTACCACCCCTGTGAAACCTGGTGTCATGCAGTCCAGAAAACCTTTGTCTATTTTAGGTGATACTTGTGGCACCTAAGACAGGGCATCATTTGGGTTGGTAAATTCAGGGGAGCATCACTTGGAGAAGTTGACTCAGGGTGGAACCACCCTGGTTAGGGTTGAACAATTAGTAGAGGGCTGGTAAAAAGAATAGCCTTAAAACCAACAGGATCTTTGGTGGCTGTAACTTTAGGGAAGGGCATGGACACATATGGGCAAATATATTCATGCATATACATTGCAGTGTGGCTCACAGAGATGGGAGGTGGCAGTGTGAGGCACAGCACAGAGAGGTTTGCATGTTCCTGGTGATATTACCTGAATGCAGAGACAACGGGAAATATCTTGTTTCTTTTTCCTTCATCCTCCTCCTCCTCATTACCACACTAACTTTCTGTATTGCTAACATCAAAGCATAAAACTGATCACAACTGGATAATTTATATAAAACTATCTAAACTTCCTATCTGATTTCACTGTCCATAAAACCTGTTTACCCTTATAAAGCATCTATAAAGTTTCCAGAAGGTTTTGATCAATGTTTTTTTTTTTTTTCCTTCAATGTATCCCTAACTGTAAGTGTTGGAGAAAACTGTAGTAAGATACTCCAGATGTAGAAATTTACCACATCATCAAGTAAGGAAGTATCCTGAGGATTTTGCGAATACAGTCAGTTCCATCTGAGTGGTTTAGTGGCTGCATCACCCCTACACTCCTCGTGATGAGCACATAGATTGGCGTAAGTCCAATTTCCAAACGGTACTTTCCTCTGGCCTACACCTTGTACCACTTACTGCATTTCTGTTGAGACTTGTGGCATTACTGGGGAACGTGTACAGACCATCTGTTGAAATTATCATGAAAGAAATGTTTATACAGAAACAAGAAAATGGGTGATATGTGTAGCGGTCACAAATGAGTGAAAGTAACTTGTGAGATGGGTTTCTAGATAAATCTTGGTGCCACCAGTGTTCATATTTATGTTCTCATTCATTGATAAACAAGATATGCTTCTCAGCTCATTGCTTGGCCTCATTTCTTCTGCTTGCCTCACCATTTTCTTGTTCCTCCCTCTTTGTCTGTCATAATGTCATAACTATCCTGTAAAATAAAAGTGATCCCATTTCTAAAGTTGCTTAGCTCAGTTTGACATCTTTAGTACCTGCCTGATAGATTGAATGGCTATATACATTTTTTATTTTTAATTTATTTACATGCCTACTCTGTAGATATCAGAATGCTGACAGGGTTCTAAGTCCTACTGTAAAAGTGGCTGTTGCAGTTCCACAGTTTGCCTCACATTATATGTTCTTTATTGAAGAATAGTAGAAAAGGGGAAAAGACTGCAGTCTTTGCTGTAGGATGCATTGCCAGCACTTCACCATTTCACCACAAGTCCTTGCTACACTTTGATGGCCCTGCTGCCCTCAAGAGAAATTAACACAGTTAATTTGACCATATCCAGATGTGTATTCATGTGTGGAAAAGATAACAGCTAAAACAGAATAATGGAAAAGACAAAAAGAATTCTTTTCCTGTCTTTCTTTTCCCCCTTCTCCGTTTCTTTTCACTGCTTCTGATGCTCCACCTTATGTGAAAGGTCCTCCCTCTGTACCTCCTCCTTTTTCCCTTTCTTCTCCTTTCTGTCCCCTGTTCTGTTACTTTGTGCACTCTCTTTCTCTTTCTCTGTATCTCTCCCCCTCCCTCCCGCCCCGTCTCCCTCTTTCACTCTTCCTTCCCCCTGCACACTGTGGTATGCAGACATGCAGGAATTTCTGGGCCTCAAAATGATAGACCAAACTTGTCAGCCCTGGCTCCTGTTACTAAAGATGGCTGCCTTGGCAATGTGTTTGCCAGTGATTGGTGCACGTTTGAGTTACTCCCCATGTGATTGGTCATAACATGTTTGTCCACAGTTCATGTGTTGTTGGCAGAAGTTTGACTGCTTAGTGACTGTAATCACTTTCTTCTGCTTTCCCTCCAGCACGGTTTTGTGTGTGATTTCAGATCACATGTGGATCGCAGCATGCTGCTCTGTCTTATAATGGCATGTAAAAGTTCAGAAAAAATTCACCATGGAGTTGCTAGTAAAAGATGCAAAGTTGCAAAATATTTTTTACTGTTGGCTTTGTTAATTGTTGCAACTTTAGTTCAAAGTGAGTGTGTAGAGAAAATAAAATTAAAAAAAGAAAAATTACTTAGTTAACATAACAAATTTTGACAATATAAATATTTAGTATTAATAGAGTTTAATCAGCAGATACAGTAGTGCATGTGCATCACTTAATGAGAGTATTAATATATATTTCTTGTTTACAGTGGTTTAATGAAGGTTTGATCTGTTGTCAAGGCATGTATCTTGAGTTAAAATAACTCTCTTAAGTACTTCATAACTTGTTTTGAATATCATAATATGAATAAATTAGCATTATTTATTCCCATTTCCTTTGACTCAATGATTATGAAAAACTTGAGTTGTAATTCAGGAAGGGATTTCATTTTGAAACACTGAAAGCAGAGTATTTTAAGTTTGAAATCTAAACTCTTTGTTTAACCACAGCAACTTTACATTTTGCTTCTTGTAAACCCATGATGATTTAGTTCTTCGAGCACATAAAATAACTAGTAAAATACAAACAACCAGTTTTGCTTTTTATTATGCCTCCACTGTGGAGGCATTACGATTTTGGATTGCTCATCTGTGCATGCGTGTGTTCATCTGTCTTTCAGTTACAAAATTTGTTATGTACAGCTACAGCTCTAAACTTCAGGAGCTTTATCAAACTTAACAAGTTTGTAGGGTCAATGGACAAGGTCACATAGGATCAGATTTAAGGCACAGGCATACTGGTCAAGCTCTAGGCATTTCATTAAATGCTATTTGAATATACCAGTGTTCCCTTTACCTGTCTTCTTTTCACAGCATTTAAATCCTGTGTTTGTCAGTTAAGCTTTTGCAGTGACCAACTGCAGCTGCATGTGAGGCATTTAGTGAATATCCATGAATAGTAGTTTCTACCAGTAGGACTGCAAGTGAGGTGTTTAGGAACAGCTGCAAATTTCAGCTATAGGAAATGACGGTCTGCATGACACCATCTATGCATGTACACATGCAGATTTGCCCTTATTTTTTCTAAATTAAAATTGTACACTTTGTTTAGCAAAAAATCACTGCATTAATTATGTCAAAACAATCAGGGCATTCTGAAGAGGCCCTTTTTAAACGGGCATTGTTTTTGTATATATTGAAAATGACATGAAATAGTGCTCATTGGTTGTCCTTAATATAGACTATGAACTAGTAAGCTAGTCTCTTACGATGAATGTGTTTGTGTGTGTATCACCAGGCAGAATGACGTCCAGCCCAGCTATTTAGCATACCTTGGCTGTTGCCTCTCTCTCCAATGTCTGCTGCTCTGGGCCTTGTGATGGCATTGTTGCAACTAAAAAAGGATCTTGCTGTGTGCCACTGCTTGCTACTTGTCAGTCACACATACTGCACTCTGCAGTGTGTTCCACACACACGACATAGATGATTCCTGTGGCTATGGTTTGCTGGTATTTTGGATGAACAGCAGTGCACCTGTGTTCCTGTGCATGCACTGCACATACCATTATATCATCTGACTACTCCTTATGTGATTTGTTTCTTGCCAGAAATAGAGTGGAATGAGGATTTTTTTTTCCATTAGGAATTAGCCATCCAGTTTTCCACTTTTAGTTTGCTTGCATGATCTGTTCCAACCTCTGACCTAAAGACTTTTAATATGTCAATGAGATCAACTTGAACCACAGTATTTCTGGTGTATGGACAACAACGTTGTGATCGAGTGTAATTCATATCAATTATGAGGGGAGAACAGTGGACATCAGCAGACACTCAACAACACCACCACCCATCCATCAGCAGGCCCCAAGCCAACTAATCCAGTATACAAACCACCATTTTGGAACTGCTGTTTCCTCAGTGTGGCTGCTTCTAAAATAAGAAACCCAGGGAAAGAACTCTCCAGTGAATAGTTGACACCCTTTTGTTTTACATACTGATGATTTACTGTGTTAGAATTGGGAAATGTGTGAAATTCAAACTTTTCCTTTATGTTACATCTGATAACAAATGGCTACAATTTCCTCCCCTGGGATTAATAAAGGATTCTGATTTTGCTTGTCTCTCGAGCCCCCAGGAGGAATGCTGGTGTAAATCCCCGTTATTGCCCACCAACTCTCTTCCTGCCTTGACCAATACAGGCAGAGTCTAAAAGGAGAGGGGTGGAATGACCCTTGAGTCAGTTCCACAAAGCTAATGGTTGACAAGGGCTTGTGGGTAGATGGAAGGTTGTGAGCTGAGGTGAATATATGTGAACAAGTTCAGGGTTAGGTCCTATTTAGTGTTTTTTAACTCTGTTTTTCTCCCAGGAGAAGAATGGGAACACCAAATAACTGGGCGGGAAGGGTTAGAATTGGCCTCAAGAGGGAGATAGACAAATGACAAACGTCGGCATTACCAAAGCAATGGGATATGTTCCTGTTTGTTGGTCTGGTCATTACAGTTAAAAATATGCAACAGTTGTAATTGCAGCTCTTCATAATGTAACCTAATGAATCACATTGCTTTAACCAAACAAAACAGAATATGATGTAAAAACTGGAAAAATCATGCAAAATAGACCTGTTCTAATTCAAATCTCTTGCACCAGTTGCCCCTTCCCTGCAATAACTGTAAACCGTTTCAGCTTATCACATAATTTGTCTTATTCAACTTCAAGATGGGCTGTTTGTGATTTTTAAATACAGAAAATATGTCTTGGAAAAATTTAAATCCTCATCCTGGCTGAGAAGGTAGTGACTGACTTAAAAATGTGGCTAAATCAGTGGAATAATGTATGAATGTAGGGACTAAACTGAGTCCACCTTTATTCTTCTGAATGACTCAGCCTGTCCTTAATAGTTCTTTTACAGCAGCTCAGAGTCTGTATGTGTTCATGGTTGCCTTTGTATTCATGCCCCCTCTCATTATTGGATAGGAGTGATGGATGTGGAGAACAGCTTGGATGACAAGCTCAGCTCCTAGTTCTCTTCGACTGGACGTATGTCTGTAGGAGGCACTATCTGGTGCTCTGCACCTCCATGCTGTGGACAGTATGTGTCAGTTGAGACAGATTCTCTAGTCTCTCTGTCTCATGTGTACCACTGACAGAGATAAATGAGTCAGTAGCTCTTTTCTGGACTGTAGAAAAATGGCTGTCGCAATGTATGGAGTTCCTTGACTGTGCTGGCTGACCATATCTCAAAATTGCTTATTGGCCATGTGTGTTTAATCTTTATTAAATATCTAATAACCACAGGTATAATAAATGTCTTTATTATAACTGTGGTAATATCGATAATTTTTTTAAACACAAGATGAAGGGAGATTTTCCCAACTGAAAGTTGATTTAATTTACCTGAATGTTACATTTTAATCTTGTTACCTTTGATTATATTGTTTCCCATTTTAATTAAAACTTTTATTGTTGTCTTCTAAACTGAAAACAAATATTGATCGATCATTCACTGTGAAAAATTTAACCCATCAAGAACATATTACCAAGGTCGATATATTGTTTATTTACCCCAAGGTACGCATATCCTTTATGGGTTTCTTCAGGGATTGAAATTACCCTGATTTTGATCATTAGTGCACAGTATTGTGGAAAAGGCTTGAGCCACCCCTCATTTCTTTTATTTTGCTGAGTTAATGGGGAAACAGGTGCAATGATTTACTGAAATGTGCAAACGCAAATGGAGTACATAAGTCAAAAACAGTTTGTATAGTTCAAGTGAGTTTTAAAATCAATATTTGTTATGACCTCTCTTATTCTTCAACACATCTTAAACCCTCCTAGACAAGTTTTCTTGTCGTTTCCTTAGGCAGTCTTCAGGAACAGTTCTCTGGGCTTCTTGAAGGACATTCCAAAGTTCTTCTTTGGATGTTGGCTGCCTTTTGTTCCGTTCTCTGTCAATATCATCCCACTCTGCTTCGGTAATGTTGAGGTCCATTCATCACTCCGTAACACCTGTTGGCACAGATTTTCAGTAAAGTTTTTATGTAATTTGGCATACGTCACCCTTTCCTAGCTGTTTCCCCTTCTTAAGAATGGCTTCTTGACAGCCACCCTTTCATTGAGGCCATTTTAAAATTGGTTCTTTGCTAAGTTGTCTATTGTACGTAGACACAACGCTGGATCCTTCCTTGTGTTAGGTGTCTTTTATGCTTGAATGATTGATAGGTCAGTGTTAAGTGGCTTAACAAACAAAAACTACATTCTTCTGAAAATGTGCAGGTACAAGGATTAGACTAAAAATGAGTGAAAGGAGCTGGTGTCCAAAGAAAAAGCCTGGAGAGCTATTGCTTAAGACCACTTGAATTAATTGCAAAAAAGTCTGGCTCCTTGGAAGCAAAATGGAAAGAAATAAGGTGTGGCTCAAGACTTTTGCGTAGTACTATAGTTGCTAACAAGTTTGTGATTATTTAAATGGTCTTATCTCATTGTAATAGCCACTTTAATATGGTGAAATTGATGTAGAATTGTCTTCTCCTTTGTGAGTTGTTCATTTGCTCAAAAAGGCCAGTCAACAGGTCCCTCAGTGAATACTTCCTTATTCCATGAGCTGGCCATGGCTGCTGTTGGCATCAATCACCAATACCTGTTTACTGTCTCCTGTTAACTACTCTTTCTCAACCGCCCAGATGCTTCCTTCTGTGCTGATTTAATTTAGTCCTCATTCTACTTTTTACAATCTCATTACCAAGACACACACATACAAAACTGTTTACCTCTGCCTGTCCAATGTTCTCTGTGTTAGAGAATCACATCTGTTGTACAGTGGTGTTGTGGTGTTGAAGCAAGTATCATATTTAGAAGCTGACCGCAGGAGCTTGGGTTACTGCACACTAAAAACTCATTGAACAGTTTGTTCTTGCTTATTTGGTTATGTCATGAGCAGCAGAATGGTCCATGTGTTTCACATACCTAATAGTTCATGTTTTCTCATCAATAAACCCTGGACATGCATACAAACCCACTTGGCACTGTGTGACTGTACAAGTTTATAAAAGCTCCATTTCCACAAACTTCTCTCTGCTCATCACATGTGAATGTTCGTCTTCCTGCTCACACACAGATCTGCAAACCAGCAGCATTTCTTAGAATAACAACTGTGCAGCAGCCAGCTGAGCTGCAGGGAGCCTGCTTTTTCTGTCCTGCTTTCAGTATGTTTGTTGTGGCAGCATCTAGAGAGAAAATTCTTGTACTGTCTTTTATTAATTGCTAGATATGTCTAAATCTGCTTTTTGTACCTTTATGGATCAATTACTTTAATGTGTGGGATATTAGATGTACTCCACATGTTCACTTTAGGAAGAAGGCATCATTTACATTGTGGCCTTGCTGTAGCATATAGTGACCCTGTAAAGAGTGTTGACTCAATGATCACTTTCTTCAGTTGAGCCTTGTTGAAATATACAAGTTCAGGCACTGTTGATTTTATGCTACATTCCCATAACAACAACAACAAGAGTCTCATGAAGCAAATTTAAATTGAAACACATTTATGCAACAATTAAAATGACTCCATGGTGTCAGCACTGAAAAGGTAACACCAAAGCTGGCTTGCCTTTGGCATTAAAGCTAAACTGGTCATTGACTATGAAATCTCTGAGTGTTCAGCAATATGATGAGAGATGAAGAACACAACCATTTAACAGTTATGCATCCAGTATATACTGAAACACAAATCTCAGCTTGCAGGACACTTGATGTTAAATCCATGCTTAAATCCATCCGTTGTAGCTTCAGTAAGAATCACAAATTTAAACAGGCTTTGTTACCTCAGAAATTATTTTTAATTTTTCAGCCCATGCCTTTATGGATCAAGGAAATCAGTATTTTCAAAATGCACTGTTGAATCTTAGGAACATTTTTTAGGAACATTTTCTTTGTTATTTATTCCTGTTGCATTTGCAGTGGTGGCTAACCATGAGGCTATGTGTCTGGCAGTTTGGCTAGCTGCTGTGTTTCTTTGTGTGTCACCCACACACCCACTCAATCAGGCTGCCTGTTAGAGGGACCTCTGTTGACAACACCTGCACCCCCAAGAATAAGCAAGGCCTCTTCAGTCCCCTGACACAATTTCCCCCTTCGTATTGTACTTGCTGTATTTCTTATTCTTTTGTCCTTTTCCCTGGTGTATATGTATTATGTATGTGCATACACACACAAAAATGTACATATGGTGACATGACATAAACAGGTACTCCTTTGTGGTTGCCCCATTTTAATCCAGAGGTCACCTGCTGTGAAAATCCCTCAGCCCGTTTTTTTCCCCCCAGCCGGGCCCCTGAAGGTACACCATTTCCTTGAACCTGGCATGCAGCTGAATCTGGCTTAGGATCCAGCTCTTCTGTATTTCTGCTTTCATTGTCTACATTGTGCCCAATCTGCAGCTACAATATTGCAGCACATGAAGACTGGGAACTCCAAACTTGTTTGGGGACTTAACACAGGTTTTTAAATTATGTCTCAAAAATTATGAAGCATCTGTGTCTGATTCACATTCAAAAAAGATTTTCCTGGTTTGTTGTCTGAAATATTTATAACGTTGAAAAGCAGAGATATCATGAAATAATCAGTGCTGCCGCCGCCGCCGCAAATTGTTCCTGTCGTTGCAATAGTGCAAATACTGTTTGATGCAGGATTTTGAATTTTTGCACAGTGATAGACCCCTATCAGTTCTAGAACTGATTAGATTTTCAGCTGTTTTGAAAAGATGAATTTGCCACGAGGGGACGTTATCTGTATCAGTTTTTACATTTTTAGCCATAGCTCTGTAACTGTTCAATTTACACAAAATGAAAACCAAATTGAGCATGGGCTCATACACATTCATGATGGCACCATATTGTGCCTGTTGCCATTGCAATCTGCTGGCGCCACCACTGAAATCCGTAAAAAAATGTTTTTTTTGCCATATCTTTGAGTACCTGTCCAATCTGCACAAAGCAAATACCAAATCCATCATGGGATCATATACTTTCATGATAGCACCATGCCACCACTACTGCCGCATATCCTTGGTGCTAATGCACTAATGAAAAAACTATTTTGACGGAGGATTTTGAATTTTAACACAGTGATAAACTTCAGTGAGATCTGGAACTGATTAGATTTTCAGTCATTTTGAAAATTCGGATTGGCCACAAGGCGGTGTTTTTCTATAATTTTTCATTTATTTATTTATTTACATTTTTAGCCATACCTCTAACTATTGATCTAATCTGTACAAAATAAAAACCAAATTCATGGAATCCTACACATTCACGGTGATGCTATGTCATGTCTGCCACCATTGCTGTATGCTCTTGCTGTGGCTGAAATGGTAAAACATTTTTGGAGCTGTTATGGAATCAGTTTTGCTGATGCATACATTGGTTCTTATCCAACTTGCATAAAATGGAATAAAGAAAACCAAGCAGACCGTGTCATCTAACGTCACATCATGTCAAGTGGAGTCAGGTCAGATCAGCATTCATGAAGAGATTGTGGCTTTTTGGAGAATATACCTTTGGCGACCTTTGGTGAGCTAGTTTTACATTACCAATTTACTAAGAAAGGTTAAATGTTTTTTTGCTTGTGATATAGAAAATTTTAAATTAATGAAACTGGGACTTTCTTCAAGATATTTTTAGCCTATGTGCAAAGCTGTTATGCTCTGTTTCCACTGCAGGCAAAAATGAGGCAAATCTGATTTTTGCCCATATGTGACCCATATCTGATTTGTCCCTGACAGTCTGAACAGCCCAGATCCGATTTTTTTTTTTTTTTTTTCTAATCGGATTCAGGCCACTTCCACATGTGATCATATCTGATGTTTTCAAATCGACCTCAGTCTAAATGATCATGTCGAATTTCATCCAACCTTTCCGTCCTTGAAGTGAGACAGATGTCATAATGCTGCGCCGGAGGAGGCAAGACACGGCAAGATCAAATGTTAACAATGCACAGAACAAGCATGACAGACAGCGTTGATGGAGCTAGTCACTGGAAAGAGAGTGAAGTTTCACTCACATGCTGATATGTGTAGCATCCATATTTACTTCCGTAAATACAGTGTGCTGCGTGTGATGTCATGCTTTCTTCTGCGCATGCGCGTCACTTCATGGATGCAGACTGTCCACTCTGAAGTCTGATGGCAGTCACATTTAAATTGGAATGTGAACGACCACACAAAAATATCGGATCTCAGCAAAAAATCGGAATTGCCTGCAGTGGGAATGTAGTGTTAGTCATCTTTTATGTTGTTAGGACAGAGTTAAAATCAGCTTTAGTGGTTTTTTCTTAATATTTGTAAAGATTAACAAAGCTATAATAAAGTGAAAGGTTGTGCATGTGCTAAAGCTTTATTATTTTCTCCTTTAGAACTGACAGTGAAAACCAGTTTCTCTTTTTTCTACACCGAGGTTCACACTTGGCAGGGTTGTTGACAGAGACATGCAGTGAAAGACAAAAAGTGAGAAGCTGAGGGAGGCACTAATTTGGAATTAAAGCTTCTAAATGACTGACATTTACTTAAAGAGACTTTAATGTATCATGCAGTGTTATGTACAAATAACATTTCATATTAAACTGTTAAGCTATAATATATTCAATTGTGAAAAAAGCAAGGTTTTATTTTTGTCAAATTTAGGGATTTTTTAAAAATATATGTAACATAGGTGTAAACTCGAATTTGAAGATTTTGTTTTTCAGATGTTTGTTCCCATATAAACACCAGTAAAAATGTTTTTCAGTGAAATCACACACTATCTAAATTTTAAATTTCTTGATGAAATTAAACAAGACAGTTTATATATATACACAGTATAAATATAAGGAATATGATTTTAGGTGCAAAATAAACATTTATTGAACGTGAACAGTCACAAATCTTATCCTTAATGGCTCTCCTTCAGTAAACGATATGTCCACTGGTTAATCTTGCTTTTGAGGCGACGCCCCACAAATTCCTATACAAGGAGAGGAAAACAAGCCTGGGGGAGGGGTGTTGATCTGAGTGAGAGAGGGAGGTGGGGGAAGGCAGAATCCTTGTGCTCTTTTGCCCTTTATTGTTAAATCCATGTAGTTACGTTGTGATATTTTACTAATTGTTTTCCCCATAGCGGCCATGTGCTTGCACCATCTGCTCTTGTTCTGTTATTAATGTGTTATCTCTTGTACCAGGGATTTTCTGTGGCTCTTTCTTTCTGTGCCTTTCCTCCCTTTGAGCTTCACCCCTCAAATTCTTTCATCCACCCCTCACTTCTCCTGTGAATCTATATCACTGCATTCAATTGCATTTCACACTCTGTTTTCTTAAACTGTATTGGCCTTTACTTTCCTTCCTGCCTTTTATCAGCACTGTGTAGTCAAGCTAGGGAACAGTATATGATCAGATAGGATTCTTTTTATAGCATGTCCATATCACTATAGGTGCTGATACATGAAGTGTGTCTTTTCTTGTAAGCTAGATTGCTCTTAAGTTTTTTGCAACTTGCAAACGTCTACCTCCGAGTCATTCTATATATAATGCATGCCATTGTGTAAATGCATATGAATGCACACACGCACATACACATATTCTCCCCTCCTGCTCTGTTCAGCAGTTAATTATGTGTGCTTATGGCAAATCTCTTTATTCTGGCAGTTATTGGAACTAAGATTTTAATTAGGGGAGGTTTTACAGCAGCACAGGCTGCATTAATATTACAACAGAGGCATGTTTAAGTGGTAGATTGGCAAGCAGATGCTAAGCTATCATCCTAACCAGCTGACGTTTCACTTCTGTCACAGAGTAATGTAAACTTTGTGGAATGCATTCTATTTCTGCATAGTCCAAACAAGGAAGTGATGTTTCTCTTCTTTCATACAAGATTATTTTTTAGGATTGGTGTATTCACACTAGTGTAGTGGTTTACACATTCGTCTCACAAGCAAAAGGTCCCTGGTTCGATTCCAGGTGGGGATACAAGCCCCTCTCACCATGGAGGGTTGTTTCAGTAAGGGCAACCAGAGTAAAACCTCTGCCAAATTGCCCATTTGGATATATTTCCCCCATTGGGGAGAATACAAGGTAGCAGCCGAAGGTGTATTGACACTTTCCATTCATTTTGAATTGTAATACAGTAGCCATGCTTCTTCAAGGACTTTTTGTGCTCTTGATCACACACCTTGTTCCCAGAGATATATCCAGTAGTTGAGGTGCTGCAATGATTGACTGAATTATGTCAATGCCTGTCAAAAGGGTTTGGACTGGAATTTAATCTGAAATGGAGCCAACATGCATGGTATTTTAGTCAACATTTAACCTACTTGTATATACTAATATGCTATATGGTTTCACCATGTAATTTCTGTCAACATTGCCGCTTGCTGTTGCCAAGGATGAAATCAGTAAAAAAATAAATAAATAAATAAAAATAAAAAGCAAAAAAAATCAGGGATGTTATGAAATCAACTTTGCTGCTATATATGTCAGTTTTTAATTATCCATCCATTTTTTTTATCAGGCTTAGGGTCACGGGGGGGGAGCCAGAATACCTGCATAAGCACAGGGAGAATATGTGAATTACACACAGAAGGACCCAAACTGGGTGGCAGATGGATTAGAGTCCGGACCCTCTTGCTATGAAGTGACAGTGCTACACACTGCACCCCTGTACTGCCCCTCAATCATATAATTTGCATTAAAATATCTTGGCATCTAGCTTCACATCACGTCAAGTAAGGTCAGGTCAGGCCAGCATTCATGAAGAAAGTGGGGCTTTTCAGGGTTATGCCTTTAGCAATCACATGGCGATCGTGATGAGCAAGTTATAACACAGTAACTGATGTTTTTTTTTTTTTTTTTAAGATTGCTTTCATACAAGTTTGATACATGTTTGAAAACATTTTTGTGTCCCATTGTTAAAGACAACTTCTCATTTTTAACACCAGTGTCAATCCACACTTTCGGTCAAAAAAGGAGACAAAATCAAAAAGATGGACAAACCAAAATCAAATCAAGATGTTTTTTCCCAAATTCTTTTGATGCTTTTGAGCCTAAACCTGAGTTCACACTGTTGTGATTATGACTAACACTCTCCATGATTAGTTTCTGCACAGCAGCCCAGGAGACCCATGGCCAGTGATCTTGGCTGTTTTCCTTGGCAGCTTGCTGTGCTGATGGAAAGATGGTTCTCACTGAGGTCAAACTGAGGCTCCTCATCTTGCAGTGATGTTGTGAGGGATGGCAGTGCATGATAACCACAGCTTCTCTTTTTCTGGAGAAGATTGTTATAGTCAGTATATTTTAAATTTTGTAACGCAGGTATATTTTGGATCCGGTGGCTCTTGTTAACTCAAATAATGCAACTATTTTTGTCAACGTGTAAAGGGGGTTTCAGCTTTAAAGGACATTGTGTACCTGGCATTTATGTACTCATCATGAACTAATTATTTATGTTAAACAGCTGTAAAAACATTTGTGGCAGTTCATTTAATCCTTCCTAAAGTTGCATGACTGTTGGAATAAAAGTAAAAATTTGTCAGTGACCCTTGTTTAAAATTCTCTGTGTTAATGTCCAGATATTTAATTAGTCAAACAAGTAGCAATTTCATCAGCGGTTGGCATCTGTAATGTTGCTCTCTAGTCTTGGGGTTAGAGGCTAAGGGGTAGGAACGGAGGGTCTATTGTCTTACAACAAGGGTACAATATTAGAACTTCACATGTTCGCAACATGTGACCTGCGTACTGTATTTTTGGTGTGTTTTGGCCATAACAGAAGGGAATGTGAGACTGTGACCCATGTGACAAGCCTGTTTCTCTTAGAAATGATGGAGAGTTTCCCTCCTTCCTCCAAGAATAAAAATCCTTCCTGAGGCCTTGTGGGTTGTGAGTGGAAGGAGAACATGAACAGGATGGGAGTACACTGAATTGTAAAAGAACAGCGAGGGCATGTTTTTAAAACTCACCACTTAGAAGAAAGCAACTGCAAATAATTTAGATCTCTTTTTTTGCCACCTGTATTTTCCCCCTGTGCCATCTGAGTTCTCCTGATAATCTTCAATTAATTAGAAACTCCATCATCTAAACTGACATGTATTACCACAGTTATGATGTTGGTGTTTTCACCCACCTTCAACTGCTCTGTTTTGTGTGTATGAATGCATGCATGTGCACATATGCCAGTTTCTATGCATCTCCCCATGTAATGTAGCTCTGCGTAGCGCTATGCTGTGAATATGAAATAAGACAGCTAGCATCTGCACTGCAGCCATCCCGTCCTGGCCTCACACTGTGCCTACTACTCAGTGCAGCTGGTCAGCCTGCAGAAATGCATAAGCGTTTGTGGTGTGCTTTGTATGAATGTTTGTTTTCTTGTGTTTGTTGTTTACCTGCAGAAACTATATCTGTGCATGTTAGTCTTCACATTTGCCTGTATGCTTGCT
>VUQH01008536.1:16451-28427 GCA_015106775.1 Etroplus canarensis
GTTTTGATGCCATACCATATCCTAGCTGTAGCTTCATATTTTAACAGTGGTTATTTTCTTTTTGCATTAATGTGAATCGTGAAATCAATTTCATGAACACAACATAAATCACAACAATAGAAAAAGCACTGAAGAGAAAATTTTCATCTCAAGATCTCTGTTGATTGCGTTCACTTTACACTTCTCGGTGCTGTTATCAATTTATTTTTTATCAATTTAAACTATTGTTGTTCATGGATACAAAGAAGTTATATGCAGTGAAGGAACAAGCTAAAGTTTTCCTATGACTCTAAACTTTCTTTCTTTCTTTTTTTAAGGCTCTAAAAGCCAACAGCTTTCAGGGGTCTCTGCAGTGTCCTTAAACATTTTCGTCCTGTCACAAATTTTTGATCTGAAGTGACCCATGAGAAATTAACTTCCTGAACTCCCATGTTATGTAAGTGTAGGTGTCAAGAGTCCAATAAATCCTCTGGAGTACTGTGTGTGAAAGTTTCCACATCCGCCGTCTCACTGGTCCCTCATTCCCCTCTGTGTCCATCTCCTCATGTCCCCTTCTTGTCATCTCTTTCATACTATTTCGGGAGTCGTGGCGAGTTCCACTTTTGAAGAGTGGAGCGGATTCCTCTCAATGTTGCTATGGCAACACTCCCATGGCTCCCCGACACACTTTTTCTCCTTTCCTTCCTCTTTCTTATCATGCTAATTTTCTTTTTCCCCTCTGTGTCCTCTGAACCTAAAAACTCTTAAAATGATTAAAATTGTGTAATCCAAACTCAGGCACATCCTCAAATACATCACCATAGGACTTAAACACTCTTTTAGAGGTCTTTGACATTGTGGTTGGTTCAGTGTGATGAATGGTAAAACTAGTGCTAACCACCTCTGAACAGCTTCACATGCAGCTGTAATGCGAGAACGCTGTAACCCTTTAAAACTTGAATCTTAAATAAGACATTTTTATTGTATTTTCCTTTTGTGGCTGGAAAATTCTAATCTGCTGGGCTGTTTTCAAGTCTGTTTGTACCTGCGGCTGCTCCCTTGTATTTTCCCTAAGGGGTCACCGCAGCAGATTAATCCGCACTGGTAATTTGATTTTATGCTTGATGCAACCCTCCATGTTGAGAGAGGCTTGTCCCCAACTGGAATCAAACAAGGGACCTTTTGCTTGTAAGGTTTAAATCTTTACGTTACGGGGGCTGTCTAAGGTGTCCTTTTTCAAGTTTTCAATATTTTACAGATATTGATCATTACTGTGTGTTGTTAGTTTTTAATTTTTTAAAAACGGAAATAGATTTTACATATTTTTACTCAGAAAAAGACATCTTTTACATGAGGGTTGTTCAGTCCACTTTACAGTTACACATTGACATAAAATGTTAAATGATTTAGGTTTACCGTAATTACTTAACTTAAGTGGATGAATATAAACTTAATAGCTAAAATAGTATTAAGTCATGACATGTACAGTCTCTTTACTTTTTAGCCCACACAGCCAAAGGACTTATGAGCTAAAGCCACAGCAAGGAATCTGTCGATCCATGCTCTCATAGTTCACAAGAATTGCTACTCTTCCCAGGCGCATTGGTCAGATTTAAGTGAAACTTCATCCAAATTGTGCTCGAGGTCAAATCTGTTGTTTTACGGGCACTTCTCTATTTTCACAAGAATCGTTACACCCGAATCGTTACATCCAAACGTATTGTCTGGATTGTAATGTTCATAAATGAATGTTTGCGTGTGCCCCTCTGTCATCTATACATAAATGTTGTCATTAAGTAGCATAATAACGAATTTATTTTGTGAGCGTGTTTTGTTTCTCAGTGGAATTTAATTCTCACTAGTTTGTGCAGTCCAGCCAGCCAGTGGCAAGAAAACTTATCACTTTCTTTCTGTAATTCACACATTACAGTAACCTGTAAATTGTGATTGATTGTACTACTGGGTCATTGACATTCTGGTTCTCAGTTTTCCGTATATATCCTTTTAATCATATTGATCATTGCATGGGACTGCTGTGAGGTGTATCATCTCCCATAGTAATTTAAAGATACTCCATAGAGGTTTTGAGGACTAGGAGTGCTATAGAGCAAAACTGGTCCCTATTTTTTGAGCTACTTGTGCACACATGGGGATTTGCAAGTATGTAGGGTCATAGATCACAGATGTAAATGATTTTGGTTTCAAATACTGCCAGCTGCTAGTTTTTCATTAGAAAGTACATTTATTAGGCTTCAGGGATAACGTGTATATATATTTTGTTGAAAAAATGTGCAATGTTAACAAAACACCCTTGCAGTCTTTGATATGGAAAACAAAACACTCCACAGGGTACTATTAATCCAGGGAATAAAGTTTGCCCTATCTAATAGCTATGATCCATGTACAGGGAAAACGAGAGAGTTTTGTTTTTGGAGACAAATGAGTTGTTTTTGTGTGTGTGTGTGTGTTTTTGTCAGGTTTGTGGAGTGATGTGGTCACCGAGGTGGTGAGAACTAAAAGCGAAATTTTATTAAAAGCTGATCAAAAACCAGTGAATCAACAAGATGCAAAAGTGGAAATAAAAGACAAGAAAGAAAATTAAACTAAACTTGGCATAACGAGACTTGACTAGGACTTAACTTGGCTTGACTTAGCTAAACTTGATTTGACATGAGCTTGGCTAGTCTTGGCATGACATAAAAAAGACTACTTAAAAACATAGCAGACAGAATCTAACGTGCAGGTAAGCAGGATGACACGACAAAGAACAGAGGGAGGCAGGGATAAAAATAAACACTGACTGACAAGCAGAAAAGAAACAGGAGGGAGAGGAGCACAGGTGGCAACAATCAAGGGCAGGAAGTAAAATTTAACATAATACATGAGACAAGACAAAATTCAAAATAAAACAGGAAACACAGCAGAGAATGTGACACAGGATAGAGCTTGACAAAAGACCGGAACACAGCAGAAAACATCTAAAGAACTAACATAGACAAGACACACAAAAGTATAAGCAATAGCAAGCATGCAATAATAAAATAAATATGACAAGGCTCAACTAGAAAATAAACATAAACAAGTAATGCAACGTAAAAACCAAGAATTTTGAAACTGAAAAAGAAGCTCACAAACTCAAAAGCGTAAAAGAAATCAAAGCATGCAAAACCAAACTACCAAAAACCTAAGACCATCACAGTTTTGGCTCAAACTGTTTAGTCTTGTAGTGTAATAGTTTTAAAAAAATCAGAATTCTTTAACATCTCACATGTGAGTATTTACTAATTTTCTTTGTCGCTGATGAAGATTAACTAATTATATTTGAACTTTGGACTGTTTGACCAAAAACACCAGTGGCATGAATATGGAATCCGGGGTTCTATAATTTGTTAGATAAAGAGTTAATCATTTTATTGGAGGGAGGGGAAATGCTGCTTCATTTGACGATTGATGATAATAACAAAAGGATCTGTGTCGTGCTCAGTGATGTTGTGCCTGGTGTGTTCCTGAAATTTTGTGTACTCTGATCCTAGAATAGCTCTTCTTGCATGAGTAGAACTTTGTTTGAAGTGGACATTCCCTCTCTTCCATTTCATTTCATTGACTTGATCCAAGTTTCTATTCATAGTTTCCATATGACATGCACAAACAACCTGTCACTCACGTTTGTTTGCAGCTGGCAGCAAAGCATGTAGTGTAGCTCTGCATGCAAAGAAACTTCTGTTATACAAGCGCAAATCCCATCAGGCCCTTTCAGGCAACCTGGGATGTCAGTAGTGGATAATTTAAACTGATATTGGAAACATCGATTTATGTAATTTAACCTTTTCGAGATATTACTGTGTTGTCACTACTGTCCCAGAATGTTGAGACCCTGAAACAAAACACTGATGGATCAATATTAATATTAGATAATCATCTCTCTTTTTTTGCTTTGGCAATATACAATTTCTTCTTATTCACCTCCCAAGCTTCTCGGTTATCAATCTATTCAGATTGACTGTACATTGACCTGTCTTTAGTTTTGTAAATGAGCAGCTGTATACAGGAAGGACTTTTCCACAATATGCATGTAAAACATTGCTAAGCTCGAGGCAGGGATTTCATGGTTGAAGTACTTTGGCTGGTGTTCTATGTGGGTGATAAATGCAAAAAACTTGCAACAAAGATATGTGACCAAACATATCTTTGTTTTTCTGCTTTTGAATGGTGTTCTGAGTAGCTTAAAAGTAGCTTAAAACCGATGGAAAATGGACAGGCTTTTAGCTGCAGTTCTATAGAAAGTCTAATGTGTTTGGACTGATGTTTTGCTTCCCAGGTATCACAGTAGTCACATGACTGAGAACTATGACTTGCGGCCTTTTTATTCAGCCATATCATGATTCCATTAAAGGAAGATTTTTATACGGTTATAGTTTTTATAATTTTATGAATCAAATGTATGCATATCCTGTAAAAACAAAAAAAACAAAAAAACTTTTTATTTACATTTGGGTTGCCTTTGTTTTGGTGTATTTCCATTGGTGGTGTAGCGCTCCAGACTGATGTCATTTTGCCATTCAGCTGACCTAAATGCACTTGCGGGTAGAAGCTAAGTGCCTTTGGGTCAAAATGCAGTGTATGTGTCTGTGTGTGTTGGTGTGTGTCAGACAGGGTCAGGATCCACATCATTTCAAGCATGTAAACCTACATCAGGAACTTAGACCGGCCGGCCTTTAAATGGCCTACATACACTAAGGTCTTAAACACACAATCTCCCCTGTTTATCCTGCACTCAACACACACTTACTGATTAAAAACACACACTGAAATCAGCACAGTGATGGGGAAAACCCACTCGGTGCTGGACACTGGGGAGTCAGCGGAAGAGATATTCACCCTTACTGATTTATTAATGAACCCTGGCAGAAATGGAGAGAAGATGTAGAGTGAGAAAATATGCAGGAATGTGGGGGAAAAAAAAGATGAGCAGGGAGGGCTCCGACAGATGAGACAAATAAGAGATGAAGATCAGCTACTGAAGCAGCAAAGGAGGATGAGGAGGACAGTGTATGTATTATTAAACAGCCAGGGTGTTAGATTATTTACAACAGCTGGAGGAGGAGGAGGAGGAGGTCGATGTTGGCTCATGCACATGCTTGCAGGGAAGCTTGATCACACTCTTAGGACAAGCCGGCGGCGCAATCCGAGGTGGTTTGTGTAATTGAATGTCAGAAGCTATTAGAATAAGGAAGA
The DNA here is from genome assembly GCA_015106775.1 of Etroplus canarensis. NCBI lineage: Eukaryota > Metazoa > Chordata > Actinopteri > Cichliformes > Cichlidae > Etroplus > Etroplus canarensis. Next base: position 21,666 of record VUQH01008536.1, read on the forward strand.
GCAGGACGGTGCGGGAGCTTGTGAGAGAGACGTAAAGAGGACAAACCACTCATTTTTTATTAACGTTGGCATGTGAGCTTCAGTCAGGACAAACAAATTAAGGAGCATGTGAACAGATACACATGTTGTGCCTGATACGTGTGGAAATCAGTTTCAGGAGTGTTGCAGGCAAAAGGGATTAGCACGTCTCATTATTAAGATTAAGTTTGTATCACACACACTCACAGATTCATACATTTTGGCTGTGTTTTGTTTACCTCTGTTGTCTTGGCCTAGAAGTATTAATTGTGTCATTGAATATATTGGAGCTGTGGGAGACTGTGAGAATGGCAGAGCATTGACCTGGGAAGACGTGTGTGTGTGTGTGTGTGTGTGTGTGTGCGCGCGCACACACACACACACACACACACACACACACACACTGTATGCACACACACTCCAGTGTGCACACGGTGGGAACATACACAACATAGATAGACCTTCCACATGCGCAAACACACATATGAATACACACACTTGCACAAAACTCTGGCCCAAAAATAACAAGAGTGTCCCACATTGAGAGTTCATTCCAAATGGAGAAGAGCCAAGCAGCTTCCTCTCACGTGTTTGACTCTGTCGGGAGCTCTGTCACAGATTTATCTAACTTTTCTTCCTTCTTTTTTCTTCCTCCATGTCTCTTGTGACAGCTTGTTTCAAAGCATGCACCAGATTACACTGTACTGTTACAGTAAATGCTAAATTTACTTTTATTGGATCTTATTTGGTCAGTAATGTGATCACTGTACACAAACTCCAAATCTTCTTAGCCTATTGAACCACATTAAAGGCTCTTACGGTTGGTTGATCTATCAGTCTGGTCAGTTGGTTCGTCTGTCATATTTAGTTGGTTTATTAGTTGGTTGGTCTGACTGGTTGGTTAGTTGCCTTTTTTGTGTCTAGTTGGTTGGTTGATTTGTTGGTTGATTTTTATTTTTTTTTTGCTTGAGTGATTGGTTGGTTGGTTTGCCTTTTTGTGTGTCTGTTTGATTGGTTGGGTGGTCTGGTTGGTTGGTTGTTGGTTTTTTACGTGTGTGATTGGTTGGCTCAAGTCATATGTTTTTAAAGAAGTAGGTACCCAAGGGGAGACAAAGAAGAACAGTTCAGTTTCCTTCCAAGAAACTTGGTTAAAACTTTTGGCATTCTTGTATTCATTTTTAAGGGTATGTAACTGGTAGGTTATAGGTGTACAACGTTACATTGCTTTCTCTTAGTGTCCAACGTGACTTAAAATTAGTAACACATGCATAAGTAAAATACAAAATAGGATTTGTTGCTCTCTTGCTTGTTTGTGTACGCATTACCTTCCACTTCATACTAGAAGTAGGACATAAACTTTCCATTGCCTCTGTCTGTCTGTTCGGTTCTATTGCATGCAGAGCTGTGTACAAGGAGAGGAGCAGGATAAGGCTACATTAACACTACATTAAATGAGACATTAAATTGTAAATAATACCCACTCAACTCTGCTCATTCCCTGTCACCTACTAGGTCTAACAGTGTATCAGAAAATGCCAGTTTGACTGTATTGCTATCCGCTCTGTGATTTTATATACTATTAAGTGCTCACTGTTGATTGTGCTCGAGACAACGCCACACTTCTGCCTTCATTTTGCATCTAACAGATTTATGTCAAGTTTCTTAGTTTCACCCAGCACAAAGGACATCTGGCTGTCCTCATTACATGACACAGGATTTGCAGTATATATGGCTCTTCTTTGTGACCTGCTCTGACTGTCTGTCTAGGTTTTCCTCGTTTATATTCAGCTCTTCTTTCTCTCTATCATTCTCTCATTCCCTTGTGGCTTCTCTGACCACAGTTGCTGCTCGTTAGCACCATTTAGAAACTTTTTTCCGGCTCATTTGGCTCTTGGCTCATCCCAGGCACATTGACATTAAGCAGTGATGAGTGACTGCGCCCCATGGCGGACATGACACCTCCATTTCCATCAGGACTCACAGCCCATTTTTCACTAGCTTTCATTCTTGTCTGCCAGAATGTGGCTATAATGTTCGTTAATGTACTGATATTTCCTGCAGCGGGATTTAAATAAAGAGCCACAGCATGTTAGCTAATGTCAGAAGATATAATATCAGATTTCAGGGAAACCACTTCAGACATGATTTTGGAGGTTTCAAATCATGCAGAGGGTGCACTTTCATAAAACTATAAGATGAAGAAATATGCTGTATTTTTACAGGAAAAGCATGTACTAACAATGTATCTCTCTATGTGTCTCCGTTGCTTCTTCAGGTCTAGACCAGAATGCCGTTGGTGAAGAGGAATATTGAACCCCGGCACTTGTGCCGCGGAGCGCTGCCAGATGGGGTGACCAGTGAGCTGGAGTGTGTCACCAACAGCACGCTGGCAGCCATCATCAAACAGTTGGGCAGTCTAAGTAAGTTTACTGTACAGCAGGAATATGCGTTAACTTCTGCAGTTCTTATTTAGACATTTCATGAGACTTAATCCAAGGCTTGTTACACAAACATATTTTAGACTAGTTTTACAGTGCTGAACAACCTTAAAAGCCCTCACATCTGATTTGCTGATAATCTTCTTGAATGAGTTTGTTTTTCAAATTAGGTTTTTGATGTATTTAGCATACAACTCTTTACCCGGCAAAACGCTTTGTTAAATGAGTCAAGGAAGCATCCAGGCCAGCAGCTTAATGGGATTCTTTAACCATTTTCTGTGGCTTGGAACAAGTCTTAATTTATTCAAAACTGATAGGAAACTAAGCACTCAGAGAGTGGAAACCTCCACAAGGCCAGGTTTTCCTTACCCCTCAATGATAAAAAATTTATTTAAAAAATTTCTGGATTCCGATCATGATCCAACTCACCCCCAGCATGTAATGTTTTGTTACTTTTACCGTAAACCTCCCCCTCAAAAACATCAAAGATTTAAAAAAAAACAGCCTGAAAATCAAAGACAGTGGTTGCAGTGGATACTTTTCATTGTTTTGAACACTCAGTTTTACTTCAGCTCTTTAAATATTGTAACTTTGATGTTTGCTAAGGCTGGCTGAAGGACCAAAAACAACAAGCGAGAGTAGCCCACAGACTAGTTGTTTCTCACACTGCCCCCCACTGACAGTAAATGGCTACAACATGTAGTCAACAGTCTGTGAAGCTGTACCTAGTCTCTTAGAAGGACCAATGCAGTACTGTAAATGATCTTTTAATAAGAATGTGGTTATAGTGGGGTAATAGACTGATGATAATAAAGAGGTAATAATTACCATTTAACTAATAAAGTAATAACTTATGTTAAGTCCTATTTAAATTCCTACAAATAACTGCAAGTGCAGTAAAATTGGTCGTTGCTCCTTCATATAGTAAAGAGATTCTTTGATGTTTACTCTCAGGTCACACGTATGCCTAACACCTTCATAAGCAATCAGGTCCCAGCATGTCATCCTCAGCATTTAGCTGTAATCACACCCAGGACTAATGAATTCAGAGCAATGTTCCTTAAAGCAAACCACTTGCGATATGTTGAGTATGAGTAAGGCTGCACATGCTGATTAGTTTGTATGTCAGCAGCTGTTTGCTGATGAGGGTAGTCATAGTGATTGATGGATTGATTTGAAAGACCTTGTGCAGTAAGGTGGATCCAAGGTTAATTTTTTTTTTATCATGTCTAATAACATACAGGTAAACATGTGTATGCAGTGTTATGGGTCTGCATTCTGCCGTTTAGTGTCCTCACCTCTGTATTTGTTTCGTTAAAGTTTCTCCTCTGAACAGCTCCCTGCATACTTAATTTGAAAGCAATAAAGTTATTCATAGCTGATGTCTTCTCTACCAGAAGAGACATACTTCAGTGGAAATGTGTGGAGGAAAAAAAAAGACTGTTTAAATTTGATTAACAGTTAGGGGCTAAATTGTATTCAGCGACAGCTCACTGCAAATGACTGAGCGCTCTGCCTCTGCTCCATCTGTGATGTTGTGGGCCAAGAGATGAAAATGCAGGACGAGAGAAGAGAGCGAAAGAGATGGCAAGACACTGAGGTTATGTGGCTGGTGAGTGTGCATGTTATTTGGTTTGAAGGTGACACTGTTATTGAGGAGGGCTGCATTCCTGCATCTCGGTAAATAAATTTAAATATTTGTTGCTGCTCTATCACGGTCACACAAACACACTCCCAGACAGAAAGGCCCTTTTAAATATTCAGTCCGACAGGTGCACAGCAGGAGGCGGCTGGTCCTGCTGAGGCAGACACTGGGAGGAGGAAGAGGAGAGTCGACACTGACTGAGCTCTCTCTCTGTTTCTCTTCTCATGCATTTCCCATTTTACTGGGCTATATTTGGATGATTTTTTTGTCTTATGTATGTAAGCTTCTGGTGGCTTCTGTGCTGTTTCACAGTATTACTTTGGTCATCATCATTATTATTATTATTGCAGAAGTAGGAAGCGGGATGCACAGAAAAGCCAGTAAAATTAATCACATTTTTTAAAGCGGAAAACCTTACAGACAGCAGGTTCAGCTCCTCTCTTGGTTAGAAGTTATTTTGGAGCAACTCTTCTTTTTTTCTCCATCCACCATCTGTCTTTACTGTTCTTTAATGTAGCACTGAGCCCCTCCCAGCTGTTAACACACGGTTAGGCCCAACTAGCTAACATTAACCAACGTGCCATTGAGCAATGTAATCCTAAAGATGTGGCTTTAGTAATGTTAGAAGTGGTTTAAGCAGAATTGGGTGTGGTCCATGAACTGTTGTCATTTAATAATGTGTGTGGTTCATATGATTATAACAGTGAGAAGGGTGCACAGTTATTATCCAGTGCTGTACAAAAGTCTTGAGCCACCCCTCGTTTTTTTAATAATTTGCTTCCAAGGAGCCATACTTTTTTGTAATTTTTTAAAGTGGTGTTCAGCAATGGTTCCCCAGGCTTTCTGGAGGTCTTTCAAAGCTTTCTTTGGACATTGGCTGTTTTTTCACTCCTTTTCAGTCCAGTCCCTGTATCTGACCTTTTTGAGTGAACAATGACCTATGAATCATTTAAGCATGAAAAAAGCACATAATAAAAAGGCTGTTGTGTGTCTACACATAACAGACAACTTAGCAAAGAGCCAATTTTAAATTGTATCTTTAGGCACTTTGTCACTAGCAGCCTGTCACAAAAGCACATGCTTTGTTCCCATTTCTTTTGTTGAAGCTATGAAAAACGCCAAAGATAATACTTTTGACGGGCATGAAATAGCAGTTTTGCACCAACAAGGTGATTCCCAAAGAGCTATTAGCTGAAAACTTGTCATATCTCATCATGGCGTGCAGTGTGTCCTTAAAAAATGAGGAAACTGCACAAGTGGAGGACAAAAGACGAAGTAGCAGACCTACAAAACTAGCTAGAACAGACGAACAGTATCTGAAAGTCAAATCCTCAAGAAATGAGAAAAAATCCAGCAAAGACCTGACACAGAACCTGCAAGATGCATCTGGTTCTTCAGTTGAACCACCTACTGTCTGCCAAAGCCTAATCAAAAATGGTTTCACTGAAAGGGTGGCTGTCCGCAAGCCATTCTTAAAGGAGTGAAGACTGAAGTATGCCAAATTACACAAGAACTGGAGTGAACAGCAGTGGATACAAGTCTTGCCTGGACCTCAACATTATTGAAACAGTGAGGGATCATCTTGACAGAGAACAGAAGAAAAACAGTCAACACCCAAAAACGAGCTTTGGAATGACTACTTGGAAGAACTAATTTTGTAGACTACTTAAAGAAATTAGAAGAAAGCTTGCTTAAGAGAGTTTAGGCTGTGTTAAATAATAAATGTGGTCATAGCAAATATTGACTTTCAAGCTTGTTAAAATTGGAAAAAAAAAACTATTTTTACCTTATATACTCTTTCCATTTAGGATGAAAGGGATAGGGTGAGACAGAGGCAGATGATCCACTGTTGCGACCTTTAATGGGAGCAGCCGAAAGAAGAAGACTCTAGTTCCATTTATATTTGCACATTTCAATGAATCATTGAGTCTTTATCCCAGTTTCCTGATAAAATATAAAAAATGAGGGGTCACTCAAGACTTTTGCACAGAATTGTAGGTTCCCTGTACTGCTATACCTCCTGACATTAATTATATACACTGGTTTTTTTCGCCAATATGTTTATTGTCTTTTTCAAAGTTATTTCACAAACACATAACATATACACATATATACATATACCCACTACACACACAGACTGCATACCCTTGCATCGTAAAAAATAAAAATAAATAAAGAAAAAACAAAAAAATTAGATAAATAAATAAATAAAAATAATAAATTTTTTTTAAAAAAGGGCGAGGGGAGGAAGAAAGAAAATGGGGGCTACACTTTACAGCGTTCATAAATCATTTCATAAAAATCTAACACTTTCATTTGTCATCATATTTATATGTGGTTCCCAGAGTTTATCAAAGTCTTTTTGTTTGCCCTTGGCAATGTATGTTAGTCTTTCCAGTCCAATACATTCAGAAAGTTCCTTCATCCACATCTTCATTGTAGGAGCATCCATACTCTTCCAGCATAATGCAATAGCTCTCCTGGCTTGTAGAAGTCCACAGTCCAAAACTGCATACTGTCTCTGCGTTTGTAGAAAGTTCTTTGAGTATATTCCAAGCACACATATTTCAGCATTTAAAGGGACTTTGGTATTAAACATTTCCGACAGACATTGTATAACATCCTTCCAGAAGTTTTGGATCTTTGCACATTCCCACAAGC
>VUQH01008540.1:6725-24780 GCA_015106775.1 Etroplus canarensis
AACATCTCTTATATCAGCCTTAAGTTGGCACTATAATTTGACTGATGTTTTATCTGGGTTTGTGATTCACCACATAAATTCTGTGATCAATCAAACTTTAGGTAAGTGAAATTCAAAGTGCTTCTGAGATGTCGGAGAAGCAAAGACTAATACAATTATTAATATGCCATTATAGGCAACTTAAAATAGATTTTAAATAGCATCTTAGTCATAAAATGAAATTCAAAATATCAATTAAGTGCACTAAGGGGAACATCAATAAAATTAAGAGCAAATTAAAAAAAATAGAAAAAGGAGATCAAATAATACTGGATAAAGTACATTCAAAGACAAAACAGGAAATAGAATGTGCAGTAATGAATAAGATCTAATCAATGAATAAAATAATTGCAGTGCTATATAAAAAATACTATTCATGCATTTCCCAGATACCACTGCTAAACTTTGTCAGTCTGATCATTTGTTACCATCATATATCAACCCATGAATGTAACAGAGCTGATAACAGCTTGGTACACGCTGAAATAAATATGAAAGCAGTGCATGTTAGGCTAACTACCGTTCACTTTCTGAGTGGAAGCTAGTTAACCTGCTTTGCTGGCTTCATACCTGGCTATCACAAGTAGCCTGTGCCATGTGTTCAGAAAGGGAGGGGGCGCTACACAGTATGTGGTTTCAGCCAATAGCACATTAACAAATTGGCATAATACTTCCTATTAGCATGGGCTTTCAGATGTCAGGCAGCCACAGGAAAACACCCTCACATGGCAGATCTCAAAGATTTTTAGATATTGAAAACTTGCCAGAAACTTGCTGTTCAGAGGCGTGAGCCTCCTTCTGATTCTGACCTGAGAGAGACATGATGTAGATCAACTGTTAGCGAAGGTAATGTTGAATAAAATGTAAAGAAAAAAAATGAAATACCTGCAAGCTGTCTAATGTAAAAATGACGAAATGACTGAAGAGCAGACTAAAGTTGAAGCGCATGTTGTGTCTACCTGGTGCTTGTTGTTGGGTTACTGTTTCCCTGGGCTCAGAGACTTTTGGCCTCTGGGGCTCTGCTGCCTCCTTGGCACCTGTCTCTTTTGGTTTAGATAATGGCATGGGCGATGGCAGGAAATGCTTAGGAAAACCTTTGAAGAACCAGGCACCAGATCTCTTCCACACCTGAGAAGAGAAAAGCATGTTTTGTAGGCTTTTTCAAAAGCGTACTTTGTATTTTCTTCGCCCGGTTCAAAGCACTCACCTCTCGCTGCTCTCTGCAGATCTTGCACAGCCACACAGCGCGTGGCCGACTGCTGCACTGTGTACCACACTTGGTGCACATGTTCTACACAACAGATTAGAATAAAGATTACCAGCCGCTTGCCATTTTCAATGTTATTACAAATATACAGCTGACCTATCGGATTTTCATAACCTTTAGCATGAATTGCAGCAGAAGAGTGGGTTCCTTGTAATCGTTTGCTGACTCATTACATACCTTTTTGCAGTCCTCACACACCACTGAGCTGACCCCAGGTGAGCCCAGCTGCTCCCCACACAGCAAACAGCGGGACACTCCATCCCCACACACAGTCTTTTTCATGTCGTCCAGGCGGTTTATCAAACGCCTGCAGGAGCACAGAGTAAAATCTTACTTAAAATGTTAACATTTATCAACCCAAATCAAAATCTAAGTGTGCAATCAGTCTCAAAAGAGAAACTACAGCATCTTTTACAAATTCTCACCCAATCCTCTCCTGTTCCATGGCCTCCATTTTCTCAGCACGGGCGATCACACTGTTTATGATCTCTTTCTCTTCATCTGTCAGGTCCGGACCAGAACCAGGGCCTGGCTGCATGGTCCAGTCACCCCTGTAGGCCAAACATACTCTGCATTCTGGTTGCACTACATGATTTAATTACTCAAATTACAAATTTACATGCATACTTCACATTCGGTGATTGAGCAATGAATTAATTACTACGCATTCACTACATGAACATACTGTTGTTTAACTCAATTATTTAGGAGCTTATCTACTTACTGTTCTTTATCACTGTGTCACAAATCCCATATCAGACAGATGCAGTTGAAAAAAGGGAGGCAAAGTTAGGGGTTGATGTTGTCATACGAAAAGGTGACTAAAAACAAAAATGTTCTGACCATCAGACTTACCTAGCATGCATGCTTCTCTGCCTGTCATTGGACATCCAGCGATCTGAGCTGCTGCTCATCACTGTGTCTGTCATGCTGCACTATTGCAGTCTGCAGGACAGACAGAGAGACAGAGAGACGGGAAAGAATTCAACATGAAATTTTCGAACAAGGTTTAACTGATGTCATAAAAACTCTCTAATTATGTCTTGAGTCCAAACTTTTAGCTATCCTGTACCCTTATCTCATCCTTATGCAGCCCTAACTTAATTGCCATATCGTATTGCTTTCTCATCAAAAAAAACTCCATTCCTTCAAATGTGAGGCAGGACAGTGCCAACACTAAATTGAAAAGTGACCAGTTACACTTCCTTTTAATGCCAGAGTGCAACATTAATTAAAAGGTACCTAATGATAATCTCACACTGGTGACCATCAGAAGCCAAAAAACCCCAAACCACTAGAACCCACAGAAATCAAATACCACTTGCTTCCAGCGAGTTTGCATACCAAGCCTGCGAAATATACCAACTTTCAAAAGGATTTGTGTTGCCAAATTTACAGCCTAATCAGCAGCATGTCCTCTTGCCAAGCCTACTTCAAAAAATAGTTCCAGAAATATATTTAAGCAATAAATGGATACAGGAAAACACTGCAGAAGCATACCAGAAACAGATCTTTAAAATATAAGAGCTGACATAAGTGGTTCTTACAGGGGCAGAGGTGCTTATTGTGCATAGAGCAAATGGAACAAAGCTTTTGACAGAAACAAGCCTTCTTGGGCATTAGTGACCACAGTGAAATGATGCTGAAGTGAGTGGTGTAAATTGTTTTTATATGCATCTTCAGTGTCAGGCCTGTGGAGATAAGGCTGTGCAAATTGGGGGTGGCAAGGTCAATTATTTGAGCAGCTGTTAGTGAAGGCATAAGAATTGCTTCCCCTTTGTGAGTCTACACAAATCAAAGAAACAGATGGTTATATGCAGCAGGAGTTGTTCAATTATGCAATGATACCATAGTTATGGTCTACAGCATTTCTGACTGGTCGTGGTGTGTTGATTTAATGTTTCTTACCATTCTTTTAAAGTTACCAACATTTTTTTGGCCCCCAGGATGCTGATGGAACTGGGTGTCGGGTGCTTGTTATGAGCCAAGGAGAGATGAATGTTCATAAGGCTTCTTTATAAAACTTCTGTTGGAACTTATTGCCTGAAGTCAGATCCAAGCTGTTTATAGGCAAGAAGGGAGTCACTGTTGATGAGGAGGATGCTAAGGATGGCTTTGTCATCAGACTATTTAAAGTAAATGTCAGCTTTTGCAGTCAGTGATGTACATGTTGCAAAAAACAGGCGGAGAACAGAGCCAAGTGCTAATGATGACAGTTGGAAACAGTGAGTGCCTCATTCATCCATATGATACACTAGTGATGAAATTTAATCTCAGACTGACGTGGTAAAGATAATAAAACAATGTCGATAGAAATCACTGAGTCAATTGCTTACGGGTAAGACCGCTCTGTGTGTGTGTGTGTGTGTGTGTATGGGTGCTCCTGGAACTGACTAAGGGCTGCATCAAGTCTCTGCCAGACAACACATGGCTGGGTGTTGCAGCCACAGGCCAGTGTATGTCCTGAGGGAAAGTGCCTGCATTCAGAGAAACCCAGTAGGCTCTAAACCAGGGCAACAAGAAGAACTAAAACCCACTCTTCTGCTTTAGACATAAGGAGTTGTGATGGTGCCAGATGAGTGCATATACTACAATTCAGTGACCAAAAAAGTCGAGACATGTATAAAATGTAAATAAAAGCATCTGGTGAAGCATTTCACAACTAATTAGGTAGATTAAGAAACATAATTGGTTAAAAAGAAAGAACCTCAGTGAGGAGAGGTCAAATTTTTCAGAAGTAAAGATCTGGAGGCCTCTGTTGGCAAGGGCAGTATCTTTTGTGACAAAGAGGATACATTGGTGGGCATAGCATGGGTAACTTGCACATTATGTAAAAGGACCATTAATACCAAATAATATTCTTTACGCCGGATGCCCTTCCTGGTGCAACCCTCCATAGTGAAAGGAACTTATTCCACGATTAACTGTACATGGTATTATTGCAAAGTATAAGTGTTTAGGAACCACAGCAACTCAGCCACTAAGTGGCAGACCACATAAAGTTACAGACAGTACTAGGGCACATACTGCATAAAAGTCACCAACTCTGCTGATTTAATTACTGCAGATTTCTAAACCTCCCGTGGTATTAACATCAGCAGAAAAAACTGTACCGCGAGCTTTATGGCATGGACTTCCATGGTCAATCAGCAGTATGCAAGCTTTATATCACCAAGCGCAATGCTAAGAGTCAAATGGAGTGGTGTAAAGAAAACTGCTGCTGGAGTCTGGAGCAGTGAAAACATGGAGTGACGAATCACACTTCCCTATCTGACAGTCTGATGAACACCTCTGGGTTTGGTAGATGCCAAAAATAATTGGATTTCTCAATTTGAACATATGATACATTCTCTTCTAACTATTAAAAACTAAATATAGGCTAATAAATATAGGACTTTAATCAATCATAAATTGTTGAATTCTGTTTTTATATATGCTTTTTACATTAGCTCAATGCTTTCCGAAATGTGGCTGAGATATGGTAAAAAATGCATAATGATGCTTCCACTTATTGAGCACGGTTGGGGGGGGGGCTGGAACACCCTGGGTACCCCTTTTGCACATCTGACTGTGGGAGGAAGGCAGAGCACCTGGAGAGAATCCACACAAGCATAAGCAGAACATGCAAACTCCACACAGAAGGGCCCAAGCTGGCTGGCTGTTGGATTTGAACCCAGATCCTCTGTGAGGCAACGACCGCACCATTGTGCTGCCTGCATAATGATGATGAAAAGAAAAAGAAATCAGTGTGACACGTCTCCTCAGCAGTAAAATCCAGCACTGTAGAACCTTGGAGAAATTAAATGAGGGAGCAAAAGGGAGGGCTGTACCACTATCTCCCTCATTCAACTGCTCATATTATGCGGCATAACATCAGGCTACATACCTTTTGAGGTCTAATCTGTTGTCTGGGTGCCTGTGGGACTCAAAGAAAAGCAAAAAAAAAAAAAAAATTGCTGCGCTATCAATAGACACTCTGGGTGTGGGCTTCTCCTTCTGATGCTGCAGCTGCATCCAGCCAACAGTAGCAACACAGTCCCCAGGGAGACTGGTCTTTTTCCACTTTTTCAGCAGCAGACTGACAGATCAGACATTACTCTCACTGCACAGTATATTTCATACGCACTGGCTCTCTCAAGCACCACCCTCCTTCACTTACCAAAATAAATTATACCACTTTTGTCTAATATTATTGTCCTGGAGAGGTGGCTCGAGAGAAACAGATAGGAGGTGGTGTTCAGACTTGGGCAGACTTACTCAAACGAGCCCAAGCTCTCTGCTTGGGATAGTTATTACTGCATCACTGTAGCAGGCTCTTTGCTGAGGTGACAATCCAATTAACATTCAGGAGATAGCCTAAAGGATCATATACACACTTGTCTCATAAAGAACTGTTACTATAGGCTGCAATGCTTTAGACTCAGGAAAGCGCTGCTTGGTTTCATCTATTATAGTAAGAGGGTTTTTAATTGTGAAAAGTTTTTCAATATACTTATTCAAAATTGTATTTCAGACCAATTATAATGGACTTTCTTACCCAAAATGTCACACTGGGCATTTTTTCTGTAATTATGACATAACTTTAACCCTCAGACTCCATCCTCTCTACTCCTGAGGTTATAATTCCAACTATTCTGTATCTATGTGTTTTCTTTCAGCCCATAAGAAATTCCTCTCTGGGCAGAACCACATTCTCTGATCTTTTATTAATGTATTTTTTCTGCAAAAATGTCCACAAAACTTTTATGATGATGCTAGTAGACATGGCCGTCTGCAAAGTGATGCCTGGGAACTGTCCACAATACACGAGGTGTAGCTAGTAACAGTTCATGTGCGAGATGACAGTAGGAAAGACCAGAGGGAGAGCACTGCCTCCAGCCTGATCATCTTAAGTCATCCACACAGCAGGATCTCTCTATATACAGAATTGCATATGGGGGTGGAAAGAACCAATTTAGAAACCTGTGTCTCTTCCTCAGGGCCCGAGAGAACAGTCCATACAAATCTGTATCTGTACATCTTCAGGGTTCTATCTACACACAACTCCCTGAGCACAACCCCAACATTTTGCTTCAAAACAACAAACAGCAACACATTCTCCTTATACACTTGAAGAAAATGATCAGCAAGAGTAGCAACTTTCAAGTCTTGTCTGGCACTTCCACAGATTAATAGTCTTATATATCTTTCAATAAGTGTGACTCACTACTGCAGAACATATGGCTGAAAAACAAATAGACTGGAAAAAAGCACCTTGTTATGGTAATGGCTTGAGTTTCCAATACTTAATACAAGAACTGAAGAAAGCATGCTATTAAATAATAGTGAAAAACTGTAATATTCTGGCAGCTGGGGTGCTAAAAAATACAGTAAAATATCAGAAATTAACTGAATCATAAAAATACAGCAATTGTCCATAATTAAAATACCGATTACAAATTACATGAAAGCTTGTGTATTTTGGGGGATTTTTAATATTAAATAAAACATACTCACCCGACCCATAAATACTATCAATCACAGCTCAAATACAAATAATAAGGCTTAAAATGACAAAATAGTGATGTTATTAGTTGTTTTATTATGTCACTTCATGTAAAAAAAAAACCAAAACATCCATCTCCTTCTGCTCTTTAATTCGGTATTGCGGGGTAGGCTGCTGCCTATCGCCGCTGTCATAGCAAGAAGTGATGTACACCCTGGACACGTAACCAGTCTGTCACAGGGCTAACACAGAGACAGACAACTATCCACACTCGAATTCCAATTCAAAATCACTAGTTAACTTAACGAGCATGTCTTTGGACTGTATGAGGAAACAGGAACAACATGTAAACTGCACACAGAAAGGCCAAAGCAAGTTGGTGGGTTCAAACCGGACCTTCTCGGCGTAAGGCGACTGTGCTAACCGCAGTGCTGACCAAGTCAAAAATCTTGAATAGTTATCATCACTGTTAAAAATTTTAAATAATTAGATTTATGAACAGAGTTTGAAAGTTTGAGCAGAATTATAGACACAATTTTTTTTCTTTGTTTTATGATGATAATAAATACAGTATTTCTATTAAAACCTTACTATTTTTCTTTTAACCAATCAAGCCAGAATGATGCAGCACTGTGACATTTTTTAGTATTTACCAGCCAAAGTCATAAAATAAAAGACAATACTGAAAATATTAGAGGTGCCCGAAAATACAAACCAACATCTCAGCTATTCATTTAATATTAAAAAAACATGAAACCTGTAATTATGTAATGAGATCATATCTATCACACACTCATAAAAACACTTAGCCTTTCAAGTGAAAGGTCCCTTGTTCGATTCCAGGTGGGGACACAAGCCCCTCTTACCATGGAGGGTTGCATCAGTAAGGACATCCGGCGTAAAATCTCTGCCAAATTACCAATGTGGATTAATCTGCTGTGGCGACTCCTTGGGGAGAATGCAAGGGAGCAGCCAAAAGTAAATTTAGTTGTGAAAGCTTCCATAATTACACAACATATCAACAAATCTGTGTAAAATTACAGAACCTATACTTATTTTATTGTGAATTTTCACTAACTGCATCACATTTTATATATGTATTTACAATATTACACTAGAATTAAACAGTTTTATTTATTACAGAAACAAGACATATTTGTGAAATTCTGTTATTGTGTTATTTTACATCAGACATGTACATTCACAGTATATTTTTCAATTTTAATTATATTTCATGTATTTTAAAAAAGGAAAATTCTGTAAAATTTATAGGAAACGTTTCTTTTAAATTACATATTTGTTTACAGTACAGGCAGTGACAGCATCTATGGATTGATTCAATATGGAGCACTATGGACACAGCACAGAGAGCTGAGTAGGGTGTAAGGGCAGAGAGAAGCTCTGTGCTGAAATCAGCAGTCAACAAAAGCAAGGATTTTCTCTAATATGCCTGGATGATATTCAAACACTCTTTACTCTAACAAAAGGCCAGTTAGTAAATTACCTGTATCATTTATTAGAGATATGAACTATTTCCAGCACTATCTTAAGAAAATTATTGTTATATGCAACCTTAAAATCAATCATTGATTTATTTAAGACTTGAAGGAAGACAAATCTCTATACTAACCAGCAAATGTTTTGATCGTCTGACACCCTGCTATGTGTCCTACTTGTAAATGTAGTTAATATTATGACACTGAAACACTATGAGGTACTACACTACTTGAATTCCAGGGCAACAATTCCCTTGCCATCCCCCAAGAAGGATATTTCTGAAGTGGGTTAATGAGAATCAGAGATCAATGCAAATTCACACAATTGGCTTCACTTTGATTTATATTTCATGTGTAGGTATTTCAATGCCTCAAAAGCTTTCTAATGTATAATTGAGGTTACCTTAACACTCTTATGAAGTCAACACCCAAATGTTCACCAACAAAAGTAACAGCTGGCCAACACAGAATGTCTGTGGGCTCACATCAATACTTTCTTCTTAATTTTTTTCTGTGGCGCTGATGTTAAATATAACTGCAAAAGACTTGGATGCTGTGTGTAATATTAATAAAAACACAATGCAATGAATTGAAAATCTTATTAAAAACTGTGTTATTCACTAAAGTCTCAAAAAAGTTGGGTCAGGGACAACAAAAGACTGGAAAAGTAAGTGGTACTATATTGAAACTGCTTGAGGAACACTAATGGCCACTAATTAAGCTAATTGGCAACAGGCCAGTGATGAGATTGGGTATAAAAAGAACACCTTAGAGAGGCAGAGTACCACAGGAGTAAAGATGGGCAGAGATTCAGCAATCAGCAAGAAATTGCATCTACAAATCTACAAATTCAGATACATAATACATAATATCATCAAAAGAGTCCAAGAATGTGGAGACATCTCTGTGTGCAAGTGACATGGCCGAAAACCAATTTTGAATGCTGGTGATCTTTGGGCCCTCAGGCACCCCTGCACTGCAAACAGGAATGATTCTGTCATGGAAATCATTTCATGGGCTCAGGCACACTTCCAGAAATCACTGTCTGTGATCACAGTTTGCCGTGATATCCACTAATGCAGGTCAAAGAAGCCATATGTGAACATGATACGGAAATATCACAGCCTTTTCTGGGCCAAAGCTCATTTAAAATGAACTTTAAATGGCAAGTGGAAAACTCTTCTGTGGTCAGATTAATTGAAATTTGAAATAGTTTTTGGAAATCTTGGGCATCGCATCCTCCAGACTAAAGAGACGAGGGACTGTCTGGTTTGTTATCAGCACTCACTTCTAAGGCCTGCATCTCTGTTGGCATGGGGGTGTATTACTGCCTATGGTACTGGCAACTTGTACATCTGAAAAGGCACCATCAGTGCTGAAAGGTACATAAAGGTTTTAGAGCAACATATGCTCCCCTCCAGCTGACTTATTTTTCAGGGAAGGCCTTGCATATTTCAGCAAGACGATGCTAAACTGCATACTGCAGCTATTACAACAGCATGGCTTTGTAGTGGAAGAGTCCAGGTGTGGGACCTTTCACCAATTGAAAACCTTTGGTGCATCATGAAATGAAAACTACAGCAAAGACCCAGGACTGCTGAACAACTGGAATCCTATATGGGTGAAGACTGGGACAACATTCTTCTCCCAAAGGTCCAGTAGCTGGTCTCCTTGGTGCCCAGATGTTTACATACTGTTGTTATAAGAAGAGGGGATGCTACACAGTGGTAATGGCCCTGTCCCAACTTTTTGAGACATATTGCTGCCATCAAATTTAAGATAAGCCAGTATTTTTCACTTTCAATATTTCATGTTTTTTAATGAATAACATAGTTTATGAGATTTGCAAATCATTGCATTGTGGTTTTATTTATATTTTCACAGGGTCCCAGCCTTTTTGGAACTGGGGTTGTAGATCCCAGAGCTGATTCTCAAGGCAACACAACATATTGACTGTACCATCCCTGATTTAATAATCCTGGTGAAACCATTCACATTTTTCAGGTTGCTGTGACCAATATTATTTACTTAGCTTTAACACACTGTGCTTTTTTTCCTGGTAAAGAGCCAGTAACCTTGCAACACTACACAGTTTTTCACATTAGTTATGAGAAACAAGCTCACCTGCAACATTTATTTTAATCTAAGGTGTACACTGCACTATGTAAATATGGCCAACATGTTTGCACAAAGAAGAATTTGCTCATCCAGAAATGAAAAATGAATCACAATGAATAAAAAATAAAATGAATCTTTGACATAAAATACTACACAGTCAACAAAATCATGAAATATAAACTCCAATAATGGTCAAACTATACAAACATTTTTGAATTTGAATTTGAAACTGCATTTTAAAAAAGTATTTTAAGCAGAGTTTAAGAATAAAAGGAACATAACATATTTTACTTCATCCTAATTTTTCTTCCTCTGCCATCTGCTCTGGCAGTAACTCAGACTGTATTATGTATTATGAAAGAGAACACAAACAGGAGAGTCTTGGGGTTGGTCTACACTTTCAGCTCAAGTCCTGTGGTGTACCTTCTTTTTTTATTTCTTTTCCTCACACATATCTTATTTGAAAGCCAATCAGAATTAAAATCCACCAAGGTAAAACATTTTGGATGGAAGGAAGGCACTATTACAGGACTCTTAGAAAACATACAAGTGAATTAGCTATTTGTCTGTGAGAACACTAATCATAATCATCACTGATTATCCATCAAGTCACCACTATAACTTATTGATAAATATAAATATGAGATTTGAATGACATATAAAATAATGTAGAAATAAAACTACAAATGAAAAATAATAACATCTACCTACAGATATTCAGTAAAGTTTTCTACAAAACATAAACTACTCGACAATATTTTGACTCATTCATAGGCTACATGTTATCAAAAAAGTAGAACCAGCTGCTTTTTCATAGTCTGTGGGGATGCCAGTGAGTCTGTGGTTAGTGGAAATTGAAGGGTTTTTTTACAGGTGGTAAAATGTTCTATCTTATACAGCTGATTAGGCTATAAACACAAGATTGGAGTATACCGCACTGAAAGGGTCATGAGTGGTTATTGACTTTCCACCGTTAGCAGTAAAAAAGCACTACCAAGGAGGAAAGATTGAAGCAGAAACACCTGCAACCCCGAAGTAATCACATGCAATCATATCTTGCATCTGCAGATTGTAGTTTGGAGCCCAGGACAACCACTTTGGCCCAGAATTAATCTAACTACTAGATTTATGGAGAGAAATAAAAATCCATGAGCTCAAAAGGATTAATCTGCTGATTTGATGATCCTCTCATATTACCATACAAAGAAATTTCTCAACATCTACTCAATGCATGTGTGAATTATTGGAATGATGAAGCCCTAAATGTTGAAAAAATGAAGTCAAGGCCCAAACCTGCAGTTCACCAAATGGCCACCAGAGATTGGCCAATCCCTATAGACCCCAATTTTAAATCTTACACCAAAAAATAAACATTTACACTTTGGTCTCTGTGGCTCTTTAGCACATTCAGGAGGCCTGTACAGGTCATTAATGTTTTTATAACTTATCAACTCAGTATTTTGTTTTAAATCTGTTTTCACAAGCTAAAACCTGTATCTCATTTAATACACAGGAAATAACAAATGCCATTTGCCAGTGATTATTCAGTTCATGCCCATACCCCAGCTTTTTGTCCAGGGAGCCCACAACATTGACATATGTGGTCTTATGTAAAATGTCTTGTCAACTATTGAATGTATTTTTGTGTGTTTTAGTACATTATTGTTCCTGCCTCTGGTAAAAAGTAATGTCTTTGAATGCTTTCAGCTTTAGTTTTACCTCGACTTTAATGAAATGTTAGTATGATGACACACTTAAAATGTTAAAACTGTTCCTGTTAAACAGCAACACATTAGTAATATTATCAATTTTATTCGCAGGCTGAAGTACTATTTTGATCCAAGTATTGCATGGCTGTATATTCAAAACAAGCATGTATATATGAAAATAACTGGCACTACTAAAATGCGACATTGATTTCTCAGATCAAAAAAAGCATATCATGATATTTATATTTCATAGTTACTTGGACTTACAAACTAATTAGCTTCACAGATTCACCTCCTGATGTCTAATGCTCACACACTAGTCCCACAGGGTGAATGGGGAGAGGGTGGGAACCACCGAAAAAGACCACCCACTCCTAGTTGCATGGCACATCTCCATCCATCCTCCATAGAGGACTGTGATATGCCAGCATAGCAACACACTGAAGCTTGGACCTGGGCAATTTTATAGAGCACTGCACCATGAAACGTTCCACTGCAAGAGGAACACATCACTCAGCATTTCTTAATTATTTACAACTCCCATTGCCATTCTCTCTCTGTAAGTCCTCTCTTTAAGGCATTAGTGCACGCTTTATGCGCTGACCGCTATCAAACATGGATTTGGGGAGAAACAGATCACAGAGGGTGGGACAGATTGAGAAACTCTGTTTAGGGCTACAGTATGGATGTTAGTCTTTTAGGTCTGTCGCACTGACAAATTATCCACGCTTTCACTCAGACAATGCTGTTGACAGGGACCATCTGCAGAACCATCTGTGAGGACTCTTCACCTCTCAAAATGCGAGAGTGTTGTACCATTTTAAATACACACAACTACATCCTCTTGGCAGGCATGGATCCAGGTCCCGCATCGCTGGAGAACAAACAGGAAAAACCATCCAGTGACCAAACAAGCTGTCATGCTGATATCCTGCTATAATGGTTGGCTCTATCCAGCAGACTTAAACCTGGCTGGTGCTGTTTATTTTTTAAATTCTGAAATTAACACAAGGCATACTGATTTAGCAGTTGATATCCAACGGATCTCTTCCCCAATAATCATTAACTACAAATGCCTTCTGACCAACATTGTCTCAGACATTTTGAAGTAATAGGACTGTCATAATAAAACAATTGAAAACAATTCACAATCATTTTGAATTAAAATGTTTTTAGTCAAATTCATCTTTGACTTTGGCTGTCGTGTGTTGTTTCTCTTTTTCTGCTCAAAATACAATTTTTTTGGAGGTGAGGGGAAATTCTGTAACCATAACTGTAAGAACGTGTACAAAACGAACGGTCACATTTAAAAGATGGTGAAAAAGCAGCCTGACAATAAAAAAAGAAAAATCCACAAGGAATAACATCTGCCATCAATTAAATTGCAACAACGCCACCCACTATGTTGAAGTGTTAGATAGTTACTGGTCCTGTAATTTTTTTTGTTCATTATTAACATATGTGTATATGTAAGAATATATACATATATTTCCTCTTTTGTGTGTATACAAATCCATTTTACTCTCTCTTCATTTATTTTAAGTGTCCAAAATAAACTAACTAACTAACTATTTCATATTTTAAATATCAGGGTTGTCACTAATGTTGGCACATTGCAACGGTCTCAAGAACTCTTTTGTCCAGGCCTCCTTTTAGAACTACGTCAGTAAACAGCCATAGAATGCAGTGCACTCAGTTACCAACACTCTAGCAAGAGCCTGCAGAGAGTTTCAAATTTGTTAGACTGATGGTGATTCATCCTTGTACGCCCCAGAAGTATAAGGTGGGACTGGCTGCTGATGCACTGGCCTGTTATGTTCCTTCAGTATCTCAGGGGTAACTGATAGGGGTATTAAATATGTGTTGGAAAGGTCTGTTGTAAAGAGACTAAGCCCTTCTTACCAGAGGTAACCTACAATTGGTGGTCTAATAAGATAAAATTACATGGTTCATAAGATATAAGAAGTCAGATCTGTCTCCCTCTGTCTGAGTGCTGTTATTTTCTCTCCTGTGAAGATCCAGTTCGGCAGTGGGATATCTGACTCGTCCTCTTGTCTCACCAGCAAACTAGCAGGTACAATGCCCCTGGGTGTTTTTAGAGATCTGTGTTGGCAAACTGCTCTGGTTTGGAAGCCGCAACACTAAAAACAAGGTTCAGTCCAACTTTCAAGACAAAAACCTCTGCTGAGAAGCTTGGTTATCTGACTCTAAAGTATGTTTATTTACGTGTCACTAACCCTGTGGGTCAAGACTGTTACTGCAGCTACAACATATGCATAGAGAAGATCACAGTCAGTAAAATATATGTGTCTGAGATTAGAAAGGGTAGTGGAAAGTGGAAAAGAGTGCTTGAGAAAGGCTAATGTTCTTTCTGGTTTGAATGTTTAACTCCTCACTCTGCTGGGGGGACCTTGTTTAAAGGCCATATTCATTACCTTTTTTTAAATATGCCAGACCATTTATTCAGATCTAATCACCACTCTCTGAGAAGTAAGTGAGTCAGTTCTCATCCACCACAGATGAGAAAACGAAGATGAAGCCACTCCCTTCTGAAGCTCGACTTCAAATGGCAGAAGTAAGCATCTCCTCTAATAAAATTTAAACACAGGACACAAAATCGGCTGAGATTTGTGGTAAAATGTGTGATTTAGGTCCTAAGCTGCATGAATGGATTGTGAAGAGCACAGAAGAACATCGAGTCAAGCACGTTTACTAAGTGTGGCCATGGTAACAGCAAGATCAGAAGATGAGAATCAGAGTGATTAAACTGTGTGTCTGTGTTTGAATGAATGTCCATCCATCTCTGCGTCTGCATAGTAGACTACACCTATGCCAAATTTTCAAACCCATGCAGACCAGATTGTTGTCACAAACGCATGGTTAAAGAGGAAGACAAGCTGAAGATATAGGATTATGGGTATGGCTGGCTTGTATGCTTCATTTTTAAATAATGCATTCAGCGTGCAAAGCACTTCATTCCTCCATCTTTTTTCCCCCACCTTTTCCCTAAAGACCCATCACTCCTAGTGCTCTCGCTCATTTTCTCTTGTTAGGGTGTCGTCCAATCACTACTGGGGCTGCTTATGTGCAAGGATGCAACTGCAGATATCTCTCAGACTGTTCATTCAGTCTTTTTTTTCCCCTCCCCCATTTAATCCACATGCTTCAGGTCTGTAGGAGGAGTTGGGAGATGGTGGAACTGGAAGGCAGACCCCAGTTTCTTTCCTCTGTCCTCTTTCCATATTAACACCACAATAAGAATGAACTGGCCTGGCCCATTAAGTCTGTTTACAGCACACACACTGCTTTGACATTCCAGCTGTAATAATAACCCTAGGGTGCAGGATAAGATAACATCACAACAAGTAGGCAACTGAATCACCTGCTCAGTGGCAAAGCTGGAGTTGAAGAGCTACCCTGCCCACATCAGCATCAGGCATCACTGATGTTTTCCTCCGTAGTCTGCAAGCCTCAGTGTGCGCTCTTAAAAATCCTGCAGCAACGCCCAGGGACTGCAACCACACAATCTCCCACATTTACCAGGTCTGTTTTCTTACATCAGATATTCAACAAGGAAGCCCTCATCTTGCAGGAGTGCAGCCAGCCACCAGTCTTGTTGTATTAAATCTTTAAGGGGATTGAAACATAACCTGCTGAGCTACACCCAGAGTTGTATTTATCAGCCATTCATGAATAAACTTAGTCCATATTCATGACACCAAAGTAGGCTGTAGTAAATCAATGCAACAGCACCTCTGCATGAATGACAGGGACAGTTATACAGCAGCAAAATTGTCTTCAGCAAGATATGTTCTCCCCAAAACAAAGGAATCAGTCAAATGTCCATTTTTATAACTGGCAGCTCACATAGGGTTACAAGCAGCATGTATACTGAGTGCACTGCACACATTCACCAATCTTCCCATTCATTCAAACGAGTCACTAAATAACAAGCTCATAAAAACCAAGATGTGTTCCATCAAATTAATAAATACAGGCAATAAAATGTGCTCCCCAGTAAGCGATCTCTAGTCTTCTGAATGAAATGCTGCATCCATTCAACTTGCATAGACTAAATGAGAAATTACAAACGCAACAATCTCACAGCAATTTTAGGGTGAGGATGCAATGTTAGAAAATCCTTCGAAGGAGATCTCACAGCCTACCTGAGAGAATCCAGTCCTGCCTCTCTCTCTCTCTCTCTCTCTCGCCTGTCTTTCTCTCTCAGGGAGCTGTCAGGGAATGATGCGGACTAAATTTCTGTGCAGCGCTCGGATCCGACCACGGAGTTAGTCATTGCGCATGGTGCCTGTCACCAAAACCTGTGCTTTTATTTATTTATTTATTTTGTCCTCCTCTGAAGGCACAGCGGATCACCCCGGTGCGTGGGAACCGCTCTTCTATCCTGCGTGGAGGATGGAAAGCCCTTGGTACCCTGGGAAGGAAACCCTGGATCTGAAGTGATAACACTGATGCTTAAGTGGGCAGTCACCACCTGATCCAATTGTCTCCATAACACAGGCTCTAAATTTGTCTCATCATCCACGCAGCCCTGGTGAGAAATCATTCCACATGACTGGGCAGTGGTTGCGGTTTATGGTGTGTCAACATTGGGCTATATGGCAAAATATAACAAGACTGTTCAAAGTTTAATTGCCATTAAGGGGTTTCATCATTATTATAATTAAACTGAGGTTGTTTGTCTTTTGTTCTCCATGGGTTCCTAAAGAAACATCCTGACAGACAGATATTCAGAAATGTCTTTATTTTCCCATTAAAATGAGCTGAAACTTTAACTTTCCCTCTCAGATGCTTTTTTTCCCCTTTTATTCTTGGATTTGCTGCAACAATTTCGTCAAATAAGCTCTGAGATTCCAGAACCAGCTTCTCATTTACAGAAGCTGCCAATTATGGATTTCTACTGCGAAGACGCTACGCCATCTAACGGACCGAGAGATAACTGCGCCGAGGAAAGGACGAAAAGCGGCGCTTTTCGTCCTTTAGCTTTTCGTGCATTTCTTTGTAACACAAGCGCCGTTACTGTGATAATCAACTTTTCTTCAGTGATTAAATCCTTCAGCTTGTGTTTGTTACAGCGTAGCCCACAGTGGCCACACCTACGCACATATAAAGAGTAAATGCGGAACGAAATAACGCCTCCTCTGCACTTCCTTGATCGTATTCATAGAACGAGAAAATATTTGTGCTGCTCTGTTAGTGTGAGACTTTGATTTCTCCTCATTACTGTTTTATCACACTGAGCCAGTTTTAAAAAATGTTTATTAATAAATATTGACGATTGTATGGTAGGTTACTGCAGTGGTTTACACGTTTGCTTTAAGCGAAAGGTCCTTGGTTTGATTCCAGGTAGGGACGCAAGCCCTCCTCACCATGGAGGGTCAGGAAGGGTATCTGGCATAAAAACCTCTACCAGACTGTCAATAAGGGGAAAATACAAGGGAGCAGCTGCATGTACATTCATGGTTAGAATCAGAATGAAGAACTTTATTTGTCATTATTCATAAGTACAACGAAATTGTATGCAGTCTCCCTCCAGTGCAAGAGAGAAAGATAAAAATAAATAAATAGGCCAGTATAAAAAGTATGTATATTCCTCTTCTTTTTCTTCTTTTGGCTGTTCCCATTAGGGGTCGCCACAGTGGATCATCTGCCTCCATCTCACCCTATCCCTTGCATCCTCTTTCCTCACACCAACCCTCTGCGTGTCCTCTGTCACTACATCCGTGAATCTTCTCTGTGGTCTTCCTCTTCTCCTCCTGCCTGGCAGCTTCATCCTCAAGATCCTTTGTCCAATATATCCACTATCCCTCCTCTGAACATGTCCAAACCATCTCAGCCTTGCCTCTTTGACTTTATCTCCAAACTTCTCAACATGAGCTGTCCCTCTGATGTACTCATTTCTAATCCTGTCCATCCTGGT